>JAAOAT010000954.1:0-18212 GCA_013186855.1 Fusarium ramigenum | reverse complement strand
TTTTTTTTTTTTTTTTTCGTTTCTTCTCCCGTTGTGATTGCCCGGGCTTTACTTTCGTCGCGCAGCTCAATTCGACATACAGACCAAACTACCACCTAACTTGCTTTGCTGTCAGGGCATCTAGGAGAAACCGCTGCAAAGACAACGCCAAGCTTCTTTTCGACGTCAATTATACTTCCAACTAAATAGTCTCTCCCTTTCCCACTGCACAAATCATTCGTTCGTTCTATAGGCCTAGGCGGCCCAGGTTCTCCATTTTCCATCTCCCCACTATCACTGGCACCAACACTGAGGTGCACTGTCGCTAAAAGGTAAAGTACCTACCTACTACCTACCTACAGTAGGTACCTAAGGTTACTTACGCATCCGCGGCCGCAGCTGCCAGCCGAGTTTTGTTTTCGACAGTCGCTCCCACGACCTGGGCCTAATCAACCTCAAACTCTCAGCTCAGCCCAGAAGTTTCGTCTCTCATATTCCTTTTCCGAGCCCAAGCCCTTTCCCCGTCTTTCTTTAAAACCCCCTTCTGGAAGTCAGAAGAGACACAAGCGACCGATTGACGCCGAGGTTCTTCGGGGAGAGAAGGCATCGATTTGCTTGCTGTCTGTCTGTTTGCTTCGCATTGTTTTGTTTGTTCGGCCAGAATCAGGTTTCGCCTAGCTTCTTCCCGACTTCGCATCGTTCTCCCGGGGCTACTCTTCCTTTCTCTCAAAGTCGGGGGACCTTTGGAGCGCTTGGGTGTGTGGGTTACAACGGCTTCTCCTTAAGCCTTCAGGTTTGTCGCCTCCATTGAGATCTTTCAGGTCCATGGCTTGAACGACGATGAGTATCACCTCCGTTTCCAGCACCGCCATCCTCCGCCTCTAGAATGCTAGCCGCTGCAATTCTCTCTCTCGCTTGAGTAGAGCGTCGGCTTCCCTCGCAATGGAAGCTACTATGCAGACCGTTCCAAGTGTAAGTTTGTTGCTAGCTTTGTCCTCCCCGCAAAACCAATCCACAATCACATCGAATCAACCAAGGATCATCACCACCACACCAGCCATCACATGGCGCTGTTATAGACTTTAACCTATGCCACCCCAATTCTGCCCTATCCTACACTTCTCTTGGATCACCTCAAACCCTCTTTCTAAAGTGGCTTACCCACCATCTTTCCTGTTGCAGCAGTAATTGACCGTGTTTATCTATTCAGCTTGTTGGAACCGGCACTGCCATCGCTGCAGCGGCCAGTGGTTTGGTTTTTGGCCAGCCCACCACTGAACTCAACTCTTCCTCTCACTCGACTCGACGTCCTTCTCATTCCAGACGAGTCTCGATAGACCGCGAGCCAAGCAAGCAATCACAATCGCCTGGCAAATTTGCTTCCCCACGGCCCGCTACGAGCAACACCGTTGCTTCTGCTCTCGGCGCCTCGCACTATCACACACTCCCGCGCCCAACTACTGCCTCGAGACCTCCCCTCTCCCGTTACCAGCGACCGCCTATGCCACAGACACAGTCGACTCCCCCTCCTCTGGCCATCAGCAGGAACTCTTCGTTTGTGAAGCAGACCGACTCTCCGGCCATTATTCCCGAGTCTAGAGACTCAATCTCTTCCAATGGATCTTGGATAAGGCGTCTCTCCATTCGCCCACTGTCTCGTCACGAAAGCACAAGGTCCAGTATAGGTCCTGACGCGCCTTCCATCTTTTCCCACGGTTCAGCTGCACCCATCTTGCGCAATCCTACAACAGCAACACTCCCCCCAAACAAGCTCGTTAAGCGATCTACCTCAACCCGCATCGATCCAGATCCTTTACCGCGACGGCGTGCGAAATCTCACTTACAGATCCTACCTGTTCTTCGCAGACCTGCTACGAGCCATCAGAGGTCTGCAACGCTACAACAATTTCGACCCGATTCAGCGTTGAATACACCAACCGATTCGAACAATTTCTCGTTTGACGACCCATCACGACCCCACGAGTTCCTCGCCCCATCCCCGCTTGAGCCCCCCTCCAGGTCGACATCTGCAAGGAGCGGATGGAAGTCGTACTTTCACTCTAAAAGATTAAGTATAAGCGGACGCACAGTGTCGGGTAGGTTTGGTGAGCTGAGTCCACATGCTCGAGCAACCTCCTCGAGACGCATCTGCATTGAGAACGACGAGCGCAACAGAGTTCACCTGGTGAAACCAAGAATGGTTTCAGCGGCATCTGCCCCTCGAGGTCTACTGCCAGCTGCACAAATTCAACCAGAAACTTGCACCGATCAATCTCCTGCAGAAGAAAAAACTCCATCTCCTGAGGGAACTCCCTCTAGGACGCCCCGCAAGTCGATCTCAATGCCATTTGCATCTGCTGGAAACTGGGCGGTAAGGACGACAGGGAGCATCCGGCGTTCTAAGCGTGGTGCTGAATCCGGGATCGGGAATAAGCGATATGTGTCGGAACCGCTGACTGGCGCGCAATCTGGCGCTGAACCTCGAACCAATCCGCCGCTGGAATCAACCCTCCGCGCACCATCACCATTATCGGCCCGGCAGGGGTCGTTCCTGGGTTCAGCTGCTACTGTGCAGTTAAAAGGTCGTAAAAGGAATTCATCGTCACCAATTCCCACGGTTCCAAGACTTGCAAACTTCAACGTGGATTCGTCCCGGTTAGGGTCTTCTGCTGGGGTTTCCACTCACCAGGTTCGGCCTAACCAACCCTCCGGAAGTTCTACCAGCTCCACTGCGATGTCACAACTTAGGGCACCGCAGCACGACAGGACCTCCACCATGGAGAGCTCTGAAGGTGACACCCGGGATTGCACATCGGGGGACGACGATGACACGGATTTCAAGAGTGATACCATGTTTGACTCGCTGCGCACTGTTGGCTCCGGCCGTGCCCGTGCTGTTGAGACCCCATTGGAGTCCATGTATGACGAGTCACCACCAAGCACCGCCAGCAATGGTACAAAGACGAAGCGTCTCTCAATCCACGAGATCCTCGGCCGGACATGGGATGAGGATGACAAGATCATGGAGGAGGACGAGAATGCATCCACACCTGTCCGCACAGTCAAGCGATCTGAAGCATCACCACGCTTTAGGCTTGAGTCAAGATTTAACCCATCGCCCTACGATGTCTTAACCACTACGACCAAGGAGTACAGCAGGCTGTCCTTGGACGACGAATTTGACGATGATTGGGCTAGGGATGATGAGTTTCCCTGTAACCCCTTATCACCTCCCTCCAAAGGGAGCTCACTGAATTCCAGAGGAATTAACCCCAATGTTCGCCTCGCCCTCGCCAATATTAGTGGTAATGGCCTTCCTGATACGAATGGTCACGATGCTACTAACGACCGCCCACTTAGCACTCTCTTCGACTGGAGCGAGCCCCCGACACACGACAAATTTGATACTGGACGGAGTCTGCGACCAAAGACTGCTTATGCTAAGGAGATGGACTCTAGAGGTGGTCGCTCCGCTATACGCAAAGGTCCAACCCCAACTCATGTTCGAAGCCAGAGTGTCCCCGTGGTTCATGATGCTCCCGAAGATTCCAAGACTACTGGATCCAAGTATGGCACATGGGGCATGGGCACCAAGACAGTCAGCGAGGACTGGGATGACGATTTCGAATTTGGTGCTGGTCCCGTCGGTAGTAACGACAAGAGTGGCAAAATCTTTGCAGTACCAGAATCGATTCGTGCGACACAACCAAGTGTCAAGGCACATTCCGGCCATATTCGAGAATTCTCGCTTCTCGTCAATGATTTGAAACGTCTGTGCCGTCATGGGCGAGATATGGATATGCTTGAAGGATCTCAGAGGCATCTCTGGAAGGAGGCTGACGGTATTATTGCTCTGGCATCCCCCGATGAAGAGTCGTTGGACGAGAACGATGATCAAAAGTCAACTTCATCTATCAACTTCGATGCATTCGATATTGACGAAACGTTCGGAGACGAGGGCTTTGATGCCCATTCTATGAATCGCCTCGATGCCGCCTTTGATGGTCACGAGCCCGCTATGTCCAAAACCACTGTTGTTCGAGAACGGCACTCTCCCCGGCGAAGATCTGTCTTCTCTCCAGAAGACGATATCTTCGGTAATTGGCCTTTGAATGACAACCCACCTTCCAACAGACCCAGTCGCCCTCGAACACCTGAGAACAAGTACAACAAGGCTCATGACGTATCGGGGGTCGTCCGTTCTGTCATTGGGGCTATGCAACATCGTGCTCCCGAGCAAGCACCTGACAACGGTAAGGTCCACTTCGATACAAATAGCCTCAAGGCTCTGGTCAAGAGAGCCGGGGATCTACGAGATACTCTGTCCGACATTGTTCGACAGGCCGACCAGATTACGCACAGTCCAATGAGAACACCCAGGCATGAGCGCCAGCATGACTCGAGCCCTGCCTTTACACGGGTCTTTGACGACCCCGGTTCGAGCCCTCCTAGAAGAGTGACACGAAGCCGCGGAAACAATTCACTTAGGGAAGCCGCATCATCCGAAAACTCGCCATCTTCTGGCCTACCACAACGGATGCAGATGATGACCGTCAGCTGATGAGTCAGCGTCCTAGCGCTCTGTTTACCTGAGCGTGTATAAAACAATGATTACATGAGAATTTATTTGCATAGCGGCGGCCTTTCAGACTCGGGTTTATCCACATACGTTCAAGGCTGGGAACTCGTTTCATGGACGATCGGTCTCACACCCCGACATGAGCTCTTCCGACCGACTTGATTCATCTGGATTCTTCTCGCCTATACATATGCTTTCAAGACGAAAATTTGTCCGTGTCCCCGCTTCTCGTAAGCCGCATTGCCTACTGAAGCTAGATCCTAGGCCGGATGGACTCTTGTACGAGGCTGAGCGCACTCGCCATACCATGAGCACAGCTCTTAATGACTTTTTATAAGTAATACGGTAGACGGAACACGAAACGTTGCGGCGCCTATGCCGGTACTCGTTCGCGCGAGTATAGTTTACGAAGTGTCGGTTTTTTTTTTAACGAATTTTCTTGCGTTGTCCCTTTGTGTTTATGAGGAAACGTAATGTTTCGTTTGTTATTCATTTTCTTCTTTCTTTCTGCTGTTCTATTCTTGCGGCCCCGAGGCACGCTGTAATGCTTTGATGATTACTCAAACGAAAAGGAAAAACAAGCAGAGGTGGTGTGAAACAACCTTTCACTCGAGAGAATTTACGTCCCTTCGCTCGAGACAACAGACAGAACAGCTGCTGTCTACAGAAGCTGCCTTTGAAAGGAGGAAATACCAAGCTGGACATACACGGATCAACAGTCATGAGGAAGGCAAAAAGAAGAGAATCACGAAGGGGACGCTGGCCATGGGGCTGTTTGGGATACAGGTTCGGACAGGAAAAGAGCATACGGAGAAAAGGAGAGACGATTGAGTAAAGGCTACGTGTAGCTGCTTTATTTTTTATTTTTGACGGTATGGGAGGTGTTGCATCGAGGACGGCGTATAGTTTTCCAGCTCCAGCCTGTTGTTATGATGCATTCACGCATGGATAGAGAGGTTATAACGGACATGACGATTTACTGCCTATATTCTGGTAGTCTCAATTTTGGTGAGCCTTGGTCTATGTGATGTTTTGTGTGTGTCAAAGTACCGTGGTGGGTGGCTCAGAAGAACCGTGTTGCAGAATCATGCCACAGGTGATGATACAAGTCGTCGCGAGGGCATGCTCCTTTAGATCAGCCTAAACACAAATTTCTTCTTTTGAGGACATAATGGCATGATAGAATGGAGTCTTCCGGTAGTTGTGACATACGAAAGAGTTACAAGTTGAGGCATATAGGCACAAGGTTCAGGAGGCCAGTAAATATATCGAGTCATGTATTGGTATATTGATCGATTTATCATTCGAGTTCGGATGCTTCAGCTACTTTTCTGAGGCTCAGGTTGACTGCGCCGTGTTGTTTGCTATTCATACAGCAGGCGTGGACAAATGCACGCAATGAGACAAAGAAAACCCACCCGCGATATAGATACCTATCGCGTCCAACGCCAAACGGTTAAAACCAAATGCTAAGGCCAAGACCCAATCAAGTCAAGCACGCTCCTATTTCCTCCAACTGGCTGTTACTGCGGTTCAAATAGTAACATCATCCGCTATGAAAGCAAGGTATAAAGCAATTTCATGCTATAGTTTCGCAAAATCATGTCCGAGAAATCTGATGATCGTAACGTCATGTCACAAAAGCCGACCCCAACCTAGCGGGGGTTGTCGTTGTTACTCTTTTCCATGCAGGGTTCCGCTACCACAGCTGCACGAATGACAATCCCTTTCTAAGAGACTTGTCAATCCATGAACCGTCGTCCCTAGCCCCAGGAGCAGGAGACTGTGCGCGAACCCACAGTCCCTGTGCACTGAAGTCGCGGGGAGTCTCGCTGGCGCCCGGGAGAAAGGCGGATGAGGACGAGCCAGGGTAGAGGGGCATCGGGGGGCGGGCCTTTTGAAGGCGACCACGCTGAGAAGTGCCGGATGCAATATGCTGCTTATCGAATTCGCTGAGTGTGGGCGTCAATTCGAGGAAGCGAGAAGTAGATGGCTTCCAAAGCTCATCTGAAGCGATAACAGGCTCGCCAATGTCAGCGCCAGGCTTGGACCAGAGCTGATAGTTGTCGGAGTCGGGTGCGCAAGGATCCTCGGTGTCCAGCTCTAGGGCCTTTCCAGATCCAAGTCTAATGGCCTCGTCCAAGGCAGCGAGCCACTCAGCGGGTGTAGCGGCGGGTCGGGACATCTCTGACTTGATGGAGGAAGCCCTGGTGAGTGCGGGCACGTCAGAAACGACGGACTCGCTATCAGTGAAAGACACAACCGAGGCAGTTCTCGGTCGGACTGTGGAGACAGCAAGCCAATTGATCTCGGTAACATCCTGGCTAGATGAGCGCACAGACCAGAGGCTATCTGTGTTGAGCTTCGGCAGAGACTGCTGCGAGATGCGCTGCTTGGGTCGGGTCTCGAGCGCTGCGGGGCTCTCGGACGTAGTACGGAAGTTGTTTCGGCGGTGATTCAGGCTGAATAAGCCCTCCAAAACCAACGAATCAATCTCCCGCTGCAACTGAACGGCGGCGGCATTGGCCTTGGAATCCCAGAGAGGTGCCATGTTCCAGAGGTGGGTAAATCCAAAATCGGGGAAGGCCTCTAGAGCTCTTCGTGGTGAGCGTTCCATGCCCTGAGCAGCAGGCGCCAATTTCGTTGTGCGGTAGTCGGTGCGCCGGTGGCTGAGGCTAAACAGGCCGGTCGGCTCTTCATCATCAACTGAAGTGGTAGCGGGAAGAGGCTCCCACAAGCCAAAATTGACCGCCGAGGCCTCGCTAGGTGTAGAGGGTTCGGAGCCGGTGACCGAAGGTGCGGAGCTTGATCCGCTCCAGAGACCATCCTCGGAAACGATCTCGGAAATAACGGGCATGGCAGGAGTCCACAAGGAGGTGCTATCTACAGGCAGAGGCTCGGCCTCTCTAGGCTTTACTCGGGCAGCATCGTCCTCGACGACGAGATAGGTTGCCCAGGTTTCAGCATCAGGCTGGGGAAGACCGTATGAGATCTTGGTGTTGACTGGCGATTGAGTCCACATGCCTGGCAGCGGTTGTCTGGTTCCCCAAAGTCCGAAGTTGTTGACAGGTGCCTTCTTGACAGGTGCGGTCCAGAGCGAGTTGCTTTTGATGGAAGGCATGTCGGCCTTTGCAGGGAGGAGGCGTGCAGCCTCACCAGTGGGAATATAAGAGTTCCAGGTAGAGTCGTCGGGTTGAGGGAGTCCTTTGTTGGGACGTGAGACAGGGATGCTAGGAGTCCACAGAGCCATGGAAATGTTCGGATAGTTTGTAATTGTTTGCTGAAGGGAAGACTGAGTGGGAATTGATGGAGGATACAACAAGTTAATAACCAAGATTTGTCGCCGGTGTGTCGGGGATTCGGATTTGTAAATGACGAGCGGACTTAGCGGCTGCGGAGTCGGAGAGTCACAATCAAGCTCAAGGTCGGCCGGCTTAGAAATGGAATCCTCTAAGAAACGGAACAGAAGCGTTGCCTGCTGTTGCTGGTGAGGATGCCCTGCGCCTGGGGCGCCACGGGACTTAGGCTCCCTGTCAGTGCAGGGGTCTAAGATGGATTTGGACGTCGCATGAGTGCCATTGTCGTCGGTGATTGGTGCGCCAGCCCAATCTTGTTCATTTCGACCCACGTCCATCAATAAGCAGCGAGCCATCAGCGGCACAGGCATGCTTATTGATGCAACTCGACCCCCAAATTGCGGCTGCTGGCGGACCCTGATTCGATTTTTCTCAGAGACGTGCTCCCGGAGATCCATATCCGTCATCGTCATCGCCATGGTGGTTGTTGAGGTGGGGGGAGCACCAACTGCTGTACCGGCTTTTGCGCTGTAATCTCCAGCCTGTGGGCTTTCGCTCTCGCTATCGGCGTCTCCATCTTCGTCATACTTTACCTGGGTCTGTGTACGGAGACTTGTCCGATCATTGGTTTTGTCATCTCTGCCGCTGTCGTGCATCTGCATCTGCACATCCTTGGCATAAGCATCCTCGGAAGTCTCGCAATGTTTCAAAAGCTCCGAGTCTGTGCCTCGTCTACAGAGAAAAATAATCAGCCTCATTCCTCAGGATACCCAGGCCAGCCCAGGTCATTGTGGCCGATTTTTACTTACTCATCAATTGACCGAGGTTTTAGTTCGTCCTCGTGAGAAGTTGATATTTTTTTAGGCGGGGCTCCGTGGAAATACGTGTCCGTTGGCTGGGGTGCAGGCTGGGCCAGTTCGAAACAGTCCTCATCGTCGCTATCGTACGTTTCGCTCGAATCGTAGTACTCCCCGTCATCCTGCTCGTAGTCCTCCATGTCAAACACCGAGCCGCTATGCTGCATCTGCGTCTGCGTACCCCCATCCACCACAGGTTGATAAGCCATGCCAGGCATGAACATCGGTGTTATTGTCGCACAGTCTGACCGATCACCCCATGGGAATTGGAAGATCCCAAGTGTCCCGCGCCTATCAGGGAGTGGTTTTGGACTCTCCAGGATATCTGGCAGCATAGTGACACGTTTGATGCGACGCGGGGGGTTGCGGGGAGGTTTTGACTGCTGGACCTTAACTTCCACCACTTGGGTTACAACTTGAGATACTGGCTGCCAAAGTCCGTGACTGGATACCTCAGTCTTTAATTCAGGTTTCTCCCAAAGTCTTGAGCTCTCAATCATGAGAGATCTCATGTCCTTCCTCACCGGTCCTCGAATTGACCTCCCTGGGATTTCCACTGGCGCGATTTCCCCCAGTGGCCTGGGAGCAGGGGTCCAGAGTGACGGTGCAGTGCTAGTGCTGGTAACCGCTTGCACGGAAGCTATGGGGCGCCACAGCACCATGGCCGTCTTGGCAGGACTGACCTGGGCATGGCCAATGAAATCCTCGTGATCTTCGGCGTATTCGCTCTCTTCATCAGTATCAGGAGGGGTAGGAGTTGCTAATGAGTTCGTAAACCTGGGGTATGTCGAGCTAGCCGCCAATTTTGTCCTCGACTTCAAGTCGGCCTGAGGGAAAAGCGCAAGAATGTCGTAGTCTGCATCCAGCTGACCTCGCTGCTGGGCAAGCTTTGACAGGCGTGCACTTCCATACCCATATCGCGAATCTCGGCTAGGAGATGTTCCCACAGTTGATAGCGAATCACGAACGTGCATGGTATGGCGAATGGTTTGCCATTGGTGTTCCTGTTCGTTCAGCTCCAGTTCCAGATTTGTCAACAGTGCAAGTCTATCGTTTTCCGCTATCTGATAAGATGAGCCTGGAGAACCAAAATCTTATCCACTGTTAGCGATTGCGCAATAGCAAATTCAGGTGAACTTACGGGTCCTGTCTGGCAAAATTCCCACATCTTCTTCAGAAAGGTCGGATTCCACGGGCGATGGCTCCGCGTAGAAACTGTCGGTCCGGCGGAAAACCAGCGGTGCTGGCGGAAGACTCCGACGAGGCTTTGTCGTGTACCCCCTGTCTGAGAAAGTTGCTGGACGAGTTTCCCCCACTTGTGATGGCCAGAAATGTTGTTTTGCGGTGAGGTGAGAGTCCTCGGCTCGTCGCAATTCCGATTCAGAGCCGACATTAGCTGCGGCAGATGGCTTGCGCACAGTCAAGGGTAAGGGCTCCTGAGAACTCTCGTCGCTCGATGCTGATAGAGTCTCCGCAACTCGGAGTCCGCTCTGTTGTTGATGTTTTGCCGTAACGGTCACCGTCAGGGCCCTCTGCACGTGGACCTGCATCGCAGGCGACCTGATATCCGCGTCAAGAGCAAAATCCTCATCTCTCACCGTGGAAGGCGTGAGTGCGCTCAGGTCTTCAACTGGCAGAATAGGCGAGGATCGTCGACCGTATCCCTTTCCATGCGGGTCACGCCAATATGAGCTTGTCGCAGATACTGGCTCATTATCAAGTTGAGCAGTCGTAGGCTGAGGACTCTTGGGAAATTGAATCGACGTCTCACCTAAAATAAGGCTTGCTGGCGTCTTGTTGGGAGCGGTCAGGGTATTTGACTTGTCGATCTGTGGCTTGGCTTCGTTGCGGTTCGGCTTAAACTCGATATCAGCTGGTAATATCGGTAGCTCAACCATAGATCGTGATCGTCGCCTCGTGATACGGTCGCTTTCAGTTGGTGTTGGGATGTTGGCGTGTAGAACATTGGCAAATTCATTTAAACGAGATAAATCGTAATTGATTTCTGCTGGTGTGTCGTGCGGCTGTTTGAATCTCACAGAACCACATGACAATGATCGCTTGTGATGCTGGAGGTTTGGAGACCCCTCTGCTGGGAAGAGGGCGCGATCAATGTTCGACTTTCTTGGTATCGGGCGAGGACGATGAACCACCGACAGTGTTTTTGCAGAGTCTTCTCTCTTGGCCAGAATTTCGTTCGCGTTGCTTCTGGGAATAACGGCCAAAGGTGCTGATTTCGGGGGCTGATTCCGCATTGGCTGGTAAGGGCGTGGTACTCTTGCGTCTACAGGCAAAGAGAAGTTCACGATGGCTTCCCCTCCAGCTTTGGTGGGAGTGCGTGCTTGCAACGTGGTGGGAGCCGTTCGAGGAAAGATTGAAAGAGCTGGCGATGGCAACTGTCGAGGAGACTGTCGAGGGGATCGTCGTCGAACTTCATCTGTCCCCGGTGACAAGAAAGCTGAAGTAGTGGCAGAGGCTGTATTGTCTGAAGACAAGGAGCTGTGTTGAGACTCGGCTAGTCTGACGGTGTCGGCCCAGTCCTCTTGACTGGAAGCTGAGGTCCTAGAATCAGAGCTGGACCCGGAGCTAGATGTGCTCAAATTTGCTTGGTGCAATGTCTGTCGAGAGCTTCCGGGTTTCGTCAAGCCTGTTAAAGCCTGAGTTCTTGGTAGAGGGAAAAGTTGGCCTAGCACGGGAACACCACCCATTCCAATGTTGGCTTGCCCAGCAGCTGGCATCGTGATCAAAGGTAGCTCTCGTTTGGGTTCTGCAGGAACTGGCCAAGGTTTCGATACTCCCGTGAAATCAGCTGCAGACGTTCTCGCTATCTCGTCATAACTCCTCGAGCGACGGATATCCGCACTGGTCATCTGTCGTGTGTTGAAGTCTCGCGAGGCATCGAAATCGTTGACGTCCGCTGGTTGTATGTGCTTTGAGTTGTCGGAAAATAGTCGATCTTGGAACAAAGTGAGTATGCCTAACTAGTCAGCTTAATTCATGAACAGATACTTGAGAGCAACCCTACCGATTAGTATCAGCAGGCCTATCGAAGGAACAGTTGTTCGAACAACAATGGACATGGGCTGAATGCTCAGCATCAAAGGAGCACTAGTCTAACAATAGTCAGTTATGATTGTGCTCATCTATCGGTCGTCTATACTTACTCCTGTCCATGTTATCAAACCCAGCACGACGAGAGCAGCCGCTCGGGACTGACGAGGACTGATGGCTCCTCTTTGGGTATCCGAATAGACACCCCGAGAGATAACTCGGATTAAGAGGAAAGCCACGAAGGCAGTGTCGACAACAGACACAGTGATCCCAACCGGCAGAATGGATGTTTGAGTCAAACAGATAGTGTTCAGCTGTGGGCGCTGAATCCCTACGAAGACTCCTCCAAGAATAAGTCGTAAGACAATAAATCCTTGCATGACACCTATCTCAGTGAGAGACGCAAGACTGTGGGTGCTGAAGATCCATAATAGACTCTGTTGTATGGACACTCGTGCGAACTGATCGAATGTCGATGCAAAGGTAACCATGATCTGACAGCCCGGCATAGAGTTGATATTAAGTAAGAAGGCGAAGAAATCGATTTGAGCCCACAGGGCTGAAGAAATAAGGAACGCGATGAGGGCCAGCCTCGGAGCCTCTCGAATGATTTTGGAAGCACGATTATTTAGAAGAAGAAAGGCACCGGCTATACCAGCATGGGCGACCAGGCCACTGTTCTCTGGTTATTTGATCGGTTCGTATGGCGGTGGTAGGGGATGACTTACAAAGTAAAGGCCGCAACCAGGGCCTGACGGTGATTGTTCGTCATGAAAGCGACATTAGTATTTAGAACGAGTGTAACGAAGAGTAGATGAGGCTAGGAAAGTGAAAGGAAACGAATGAGATGATCTTGGATCAACCAAGACGCATACTACTGCACGTAGTTCAGCGGTATGTGCGATTAGAAGAGAATAATGGCGAAAAAGGGAAAGGAGAGGTGGAACGAAATGCGATGCAACGATGGGAAAGGAAAGTCACCAGAGCCGTCAACAGATGGGGACAATACTTTGAAGGCAGAGTTGCACTTGCAACACTGGGTATATCATGCTGGGTTTCAGCCGAAGGTCTTGGGTCAAACTGGCTCTGTTCGAGCTCACTCGCGTAGTCGCTTGTTTTGTGGCGCACAATCAGACATGATTGGGTAGAATAGAGATATCATGGTGTTTCGTCAAGGCCCAATGTAGCATCTTCCGTTATGAAACTGGAGTTGTCGGAGATGGCGGCTGTTAGGGCAACACTGAGACGAGGCTCCAGACTGGACTCGGCGCTTGACACAAGCCGGTCCACTGTTGAACTATAACAGGCATATACGATAGCATACTGGTGCCATCCATAGCATAGGTAGGTATGAATAAGAGAGGCTAGGAGGGAGCCTGGTGGACTATAACCGCGAGATTTGAGTTAATCCATGGGTCAGACTTATTCGGAAACGGCTTCCAAGTTGGGGACGACACCGGTTTGTTGAAACATGGCGAAGGAGTTTGTTTGACAGTGACTTTGACTTTGGCCGGGAGATGGACGCATCAATAAAACACTTCTTCAACTAATGTCATGGCTAACAAAAGTAATAAAAGAGAAGAGAAATAACGCTCATCCTCTCGCGTTCAAATGAATTAACATGACATCCCATTACCCGTTCGGACAGTGACCGAGACATGATATGGCGGGGCAAAGGGAGGCCTGCTGTTGGTTGACCAAGTCGCCGCCCAAGGCATGGCACAACTTGCAGGGTGACAGACACCCTGGACTATGGCGCATTCTGGTGTAGGAGGAAGAGAGAAGAGATGAGAATGAGGCTAGGTATTGCCGGTGATACCTTATAGTTGTAGTGTAGTAGCCATTATGGAAAGCGAAAGAGTTGGAGACGGAGAAATAAATGGGCATCAATACTTGTCTATATTCTCTTCCTCAGTGGAGTCTCACTCTTATTCAACCCGAACACGCCCGAATGACGACAAGGAAGAGAGAGGGGCCTTGGGTCTTTCTTTCCCGAACTGGACTAAAACACGGGCACTTGGATGCAGCCCGTTGCTACCCTACGAACTTCCCCGGATTTCTTGTAATAACCTTACCCAGCGGCTAACGACCTAAAGTCTGTGTGGTCAACTCGATATCAATCGTCCAGCGTTTGGTAACCAAATGTCGACTTGGGAAGATGGCTACAAGTCTTCTAAATGTTGCATGTGTTTATTGTAATATTTATTATCCCCAGATTGATTCAAGAACGGCCACCAATCACTCCGTTAAAGCACAACTGATCTGTAGTAACTGGTCGACCACCCAACCATTGCCAGCCACCAGTCCCAAGGTGTTGAATAAGTTTTGGATTATAGAACAACGTTGAGTGCAAATTTACACAACAGTCAAATTGGACAACATACAGGCAAATCCCATGATGCCAATCAACCATCACTAAACCTTCAAAACCTCTGGGAGCCAAGCGCTCTCATGCTGGGATAGATGACAAGTTACGTAAGGTAGCTAACAATATTGATGTATAGGGTAGGCATAGCGTAATGAATAAATTACAGACTGAACCTTGACTGTCCCTGGGCTGAATGTCAGGTAGAGTGTGTGACAAAAGCTGCATTATAATACCCAGAAAGAGACAAGCCAGCCCGTCTCCGTTGTCCTTCCTATACCGTCCACGGCCACGGCCGGTCCTCCCGGTCGCTTGTAAAGAGTCACAACCGGGCCGGTAGATCAGCCTTGGTCTGATATCGGCAACTTCAGCCTCAAACTCTACAGATCAGTTAGTCATTCATCCCGCAGCCGCCAAATATTACTCCGTCTGTTCAGAATTCTCATGACACATCCTATCAAAACCTAGGCATAGCCAAGACTGATTCCAAATGAAAAGCTAGTCATCAGCTGTCAAACTGGGGACTTAATTTGTAAGATCCCCCCATACGCGAATGCAGCTACCGGCGGCATGCGGCACGCGGCATGGAATTACTACATTCAGGTTCATAATCTGTGACTCGCCAATTGAATTCTACGCAATGGTCAGATGCCACTGTTAGCCGCACCACCATAACCCCTGCTAGCCAGATATGGCTGGATATCTTGAAAGTATACTGTCATGGCAGTGACATCGAAAGGCGCGCAACTGCTCTACATTAGCTGGTATTTTTCTCACAAAGTACAATTCAAATTGCTCGGACAAATGTACCGAATACTTAATTGACATGATACCGTATCTCGGCTCCGATACGACGACTCACATCTGTTTGGTTGTGGGATCTGGAATGATGTATGAGTAACACGATATCCAAGTATAAGAGGCAGAGAAACCACCACAATACAGGCATCACTAATTACAACCAAACTCACTACTATCTTCCACAGCATCGACATTAACACCAATCACAATGGGTCGGTTCGATCTCGAATATCCCAAAGAGGTCATCAACACCGTCAAACGTGAAAACGATCGCGGTGTTTATGCCCTAAAGACAATTCACCACATCATCAACACTTGCCAGATCCTTCATGTCTCTTTCAACACACCCACCCAATCATTCCCCGTCATCCTCCCAATGATCGGCCAGATGGGCTCATTTGACCGTCCCAGCGCAGACATTGGTGACCCGCTGGACCTCTATCTTCACGGATATGTGTCAAGCCGCATCATGAACTTGGGCCGCAGCGCCAGTGACGAGAAGGGCATGCCCGTTTGTGTGGCTGCATCCCATGTTGATGGGCTGGTTTTGGCTTTGTCTACCTTCCACCATAGCTACAACTATCGCTCTACGGTACTCTTCGGTCATGCGGTCCTCGTAGAGGACGACGAGGAGAGGATGTATGCCATGGAGCTCATCACCAATAGTGTGGTGCCGGATCGTTGGCGACACACCCGTCTCCCGCCGACCAAAGCTGAGCTCCAAAGCACGGGTATACTCAAGGTCAAGATCGCATCGGGAAGTGCCAAAATCAACACCGGTGGTCCCAGTGACGACAAAAAAGACATGGAGGACGAGTCGATCAAGGATCAAGTCTGGACAGGCGTCTTGCCTATTCACGCAACCATGGGTGAACCAGTGCCTGGCCCTTACAATAGGGTTGGCGTGCCAGACCACATTGCTGAATTCTCCAAGGATTTCAATGAGGACAATCAGCAGTATGCGTTGAATGCCGCAAGGGACCCCAAAAATTAGGCTGATATAGTGGTCAATGCAAATGTCTATTATATGATACATCCAGCAACATGTTATACCTAAACAGGCATCCAAGTAGAAATATACACAATGATACGAAATATGTGCAATCAGAACATATCCAACGTAGCTATGTGTCTACCATTGCTCCCAGATCATTCCAGGTAGCACAGATCGCATGATCTTCCAGTGTCCAGCAGCGCTGTCCTGATGCCACTTGGTAACCTTGCTTGTTTCGTTCTTGTTGAGGACATCCGTAGCCTCATCTTCAAGGAAGACCTGCTCCTTGATCTCATACTTGGGCAGTAGCAAAGCCTGACGAACTTGGCTTCGGAGAAAATCCTTTTGCTTGGGATTGCGGAAGGTGACCTCTCCGGGCGTCTTGCGGCAGAAGATGACCATGTTGGTGAAGTCGCTTCCCCACTTCTCAACGTTGGCCTCGTCTCGTGGACTCTCACGGAAGATGCGGCAGGAGGGGAAAACCTTCTTGATGGTGCGGTAGATGAGCTGAGGTGTAGGAAGACCAAAGTCACCAGCATAGTTCTAAGGGTAAAGTTAGTACATGGCTCAAGCTGATGTTCACCTTACTTACAATAGCAATGACTCCATCATCCTTCAGCAAGTCACCCAATCCTTGGAGGAACTCGAGGGTGAAGAGGCCAACAGGCTCTGCACCGCCAGTGAACACATCGTGAACAATGTAGTCATAGGTCTTGGATTGCTTCACCAAGTCGGCCGTATAAGAGACGGCATCGGCAACAGCAGCAGGTTTGTTCTCCCGAAGATCAAAATATTTTTGAGCGAACTCATAAACTACTGGATCGATCTCAACCACGGTAGTGTCAATGCCATGAGAAACAAAGGCAGAAGGGGTAGTCCCAATACCAAGGCCACTGTGTAATGTTAGAGAGTTATGGTGAAGCACAAGAACGAGCACTTACATGACAAGGGCGCTAGCTTCGCTGTCAGGCAGGATAGCCTCCCGCTCAACAAGGCGGACAGCTTCGAGCATGACGAAAACACCGTAAATCGGCTCAGACACTCTTCGACCATTGAGCTGAACCCACTGACCTCCAAGAAGACTATGATCACAGCGCATTACACGATAACCTCTCTCCAGACTCTCAATGACTGACACATAGCCAGTCAACGACTCGCGGCGCTCCAACAGTGTCCAATTCTGGGCTGTCAAGGTGCTGTTAAGAGCATCGGTGGCCATGGGTGTCATGACGTGGGTGTTCAAGACCGCTGTGTGCAACAGCGCAGGAATAGCCAAGACGAGATACTTGGATGGTGCCATGATAGCATAGACAGCCCCCAAGACAAGTTCAATACCAACACGGGTAAAGACAAAGGTGCTTCCAATAACACCCTGGAGCTTCTCCATGGATTGGTTCTCAGCCAGTCTAAACAGACCCCAGGAGACAATGCCAGGCGCCGCATCTGCAACGAATTTGGGCAGTGCGCTCAGGTCAGCATCCTCAAGAACATCGGCCACGGAGGCTGCCGAAACGATGGCCAGGGGGAACAAGGTGAAACCCTCGATGATGAGAGGACCCCACCAAGAGCCAAGACGGTCAGTGAAGGTCCCGAGAAGAAACTGGATAGCCGGGATATTAAGGGCGATGACTGGGAGAAGCTGAGAAGTCGACATAGGAAGAACCATGCGGAGCATCAGATTGCCGGCCCAACCAATAAAGCAAGCCGCCTTGAGCGCAGTTGTATGTGTGACAGCAGAAGGGATGGACCCAAAGATAGGGGACAGGTTGAGCTGCGACGCGCTCGACGCGACACCCAACAAGCCGAGGAGTAAAAGAGTCTGCAAGTAAACAAGCGCTTGACCCATGAACCGCTTCGCAAAAGTATCTTCCTGGGCCTTGGTCGCAAGTTCCTTGAGTTCCTTTTCAAACCGTTCCGGCGTGAAGCCCTCAGGCGCGCCAGTCGCCTTGCCGTCCTTTTTGGGAGCCATTATGAGATACGATGGCAATTGATAGACAAGAATGTACAGGAAATGCAAATCAAGATATGAATCAAGAAGGAAAATAGACAAGAACGGTCTGACCCGGCGGTTCAAATGGCCTGCACTTGAAGCTCGTTGACAGTTGGTTGGTTGGTTACAGATGAAATCAAGCTCAATTAAAATAAGGTTGACGTGGCGGGAAACCATTTTCTGTATTTGGATTCTTTGTGGCTGGTGCAGTGGCTCAATTGAACTGTGGGGCAACGTTTACTCGTATGGATGCTTCAACAACAGTATAGCTACAATTCTTCTTATACACATAATTAACTT
>JAAOAT010000953.1:0-16280 GCA_013186855.1 Fusarium ramigenum | reverse complement strand
GTATCGGAGTATTAATAAAGGTATAAACTATTTTAATATAGCTATTAAACTTTAAAGCTCTGTCTTTTATTAAAGCAATATTAAAGCAGGAGAAATAATCTCCGATATATTTATATTCCTTATACTGTAGGCTTTAATAAACTGTAAGTAGGATATTCTGTCTTTACGGCTCCTGCTTATGCTGTTCTTGTAATCGATGCCCGGACTAACAATGTTTCACCTCAGGAAACGATTTAGCAGCATTAAAGATAGTACTTTAGACGCTTACTAATGTTAACTATGACAAGCTCAAGTCTGAACGAGGCCAAATATGGCTCACCGGGGACCTTAAGCTACAGTTCTGTCAGGCTTGCCTTCTGTCCTTATATCTCAGATTCTGACCTGGACTACCTGGCCACCAGATACATCATCGTTATTCATTCCAGCTGTGACAACAAAAACACTCTTGCCATCTCTGCTTAGGGTCACACTGGTCGGTCCAGCAAGAAGTCCCTCAGAGAGGGCTGTAGCTTTACCATTAGGCGTGATCTTGATCAGCTTGTCTTGCCAAACACCAACATATACATTGCCCTTCTTATCAATACTAAAGTCATCAGGTATGGAGGGAGATCCTGTCTCAATCCTGTATATAATCTCAGCGGGTCCAGCTTTATTTCCAAGCTTATCAATCTTCATTCGGCCAAAGGTCTGGCGATCGGTATTGGTGAAATAGAGGTGGCTTTTATAGATCTTAATGCCGTTGACTCCAAGACCATACTGGCCATCGGCGCTGGGGGTGAATTCCTGATCTCGAATTGCCACTGCGATTCTGCCAGTCGTTGTATCTATGCGTAAAATCTCCCCTCGTACAGAGTCAGCACCGAGGATGATATGTTTGTGATGGGGAAGTGCCACGATGCCATTAACAGGGCCATATATAGACTCCTCAAAAACAGTACCAACAGACAGCTGGCCATGTTTAAATTCGAGTAGCGAAAGTTTCATGCTGTTGTTCAGGAATTGTTGCCCGGTGTCATTGCCTGCAGCCAGAGCAAAGACATCGTTGCCGATCTCGGTAATGCCAAACAAACTGTTGACGCCCTCAATTTGAATAATCACTTCCGGTTTAGCAGGGCTCTTATATGGATTAACTGAGTAGAGTTTGGCTTCCCCCATTGTGCTAAGTAATAGGTCGCCATTGGATCGAGAGGCAACGTTCTCGATCCGGACGCCGGGAATCTCGACGATTACCCGGACTTTTGCCTGGGAAGGAAGGCATGAAGAAAGGGTGCCCGAAAGGAGGAGAGTAGGGAGAATGGATGCACGTGTGTAGTGCATGGTGCTAGATGGAACTTGAAAAAAATTGAGTTGCGATGATATCTAAAAACTGCGTTTAGAAACAAACAAGCAACCCTCATTATATCATAGACATCATAAAGCTGATGTATGGTTTCTCGAGTGCCTTGATTTGTCAGCTGCTTATTAAAGCTGTGATCCTGCTGTTTGTCCTGGACGCTGACATGCATATTCCAAGCTCCACGGAGCCCGAAATGGATTCCCATCCCTAACAGAATACCCTTATCAAACCTCACATATACCAGTCTCCTCTCACCCTCGATACTGGTTGGTTGGTAGTCAAATATGACCGTACCATTGATGCATTGCTGTCAGGATTGGAGGAAAAACCCGTGCTTTGCACATCCAATCCAAAGACGCATAAAAGGTATTAAGACTATTTCTAATAGGGTTGAGAGTTTTCTACACAAAAGAGCACAACAGTATTAGTCCCTGTTGGGTTGCATATTATATAACAGGTATAATGTGAAATTTGCCTTATGCAGCCAGCTTAACTGGCTGACGCGTGAGAGTGATTTAGACCTGTCAATTAGTAAAGAGAAACTGGCAAACATATTACATAAACGCATATTTCGGCAATACCCAATTAAATCACTCTTTTCTAGCATCGGCGTTTGGGCCTCAATTTGCTGACGCGACTATATATACCTGACTTGTCCCCCTCTTCAAGTCACCATCAGTATAAGTCAGGCCTTAGTAACGCGAATATCAGCATCATGGTCGTAGCTGAATTTCCAGTTCACCACGGCTGGGAACCCCCCGTATCATCGTGGCTTTGGTGGTATCAGTATTGAAAGCCATTTAGTTTTTGGAGGGGTCTAGCTGGTGATAGAAACCCGGGATCTGGAGAGTGCAGAGCTTCACTGGCCGCTTCATAACACGAGTTCGTAAAGACCATTGGAAGAAGCCTTAGGTTGACTTCACAGGCTGCTCCGTTTCGTCACTGATGAATCAAAGCTTAAATATGGCTCGCGAGGACCTGGGTAGACCGGTCTTGTGCAAGCAGGCCTTTTGAACCCTTAGAAGCCGCAATACTTGACGTCCTGAAGATAAAGTCTATGCCTTCCATCAGGTCCTCATTGAGCTTGGATTTGTCTTACCAGACCCGGATATTTCGCGATCCGTCGCAGAGCTGTACGAAGAGACGCAGTAGCTTCTTATCAAGCAAGCGCGCTCGTATTTTCTCAGTCAATCGAGAATGGCCAAGTTGCCATCATGGGCTTCGGACTATAGCCAAGGTATTGTCCTCCAGGCCACTGCGTGGACCATGTTATAGAATCTATTTCAAAAGGCCAGATCACTGAACGCATCCTAGGGCAGCTGAAACTTCGTGCACTACGTCTGGATGTCTGATATAGACCAGACAAATGTAAAACATCTCAATCCAGGCTCTGCATGATACAGCACTGCGATGCTAGAGACAATGTATGGCTGGATGGAATTAATTCTCGGTCTTGGAGCCCCGCTTACGTTATGATAACCGAGAATACTGCATTCCTTCCGAAAGACACTCCACCAGGGCCATGACGCGGCTTGAGGCTGTTTGACTAACTGCTTTGGCCAGACTTGTCGCCCTAATAGGAAACCAAATCGCTAAATGAGCTCTGCAAGGCGGAATACCGCCTCTGTCTAGCGGCTTTGATGAGATAAAGGCGCTTGAGATACGGTTGTCTGGTTGAGAACTGGCGATCAAGGGCCGCATACTTGGGACCATCAAATGCCTAAGCGCACTGATGTCTAGCAAACTTACTTGTAGAACACTCTCTGAAATAGTTACCAACCTATAGGAGAGAGGCAGCCTCCTAATAAAGCAAGGGGAGCAGGCGGTGGAAATCATGCTCCATACCCTCAGTTGTGGCCCCCTGAGTGCCAAGTCAGCCGCCGAAGAGCGTGTGTGAGGCGCGTGATGTGAGCCATCAACGGTGGGGACTTTCAACTCAAAATAACACTCTTGTCAAAGTCAATCCAGGCAGTATACCAGCAACCCAACACCATTGCCACGTCGATGGAGCATTACAGAGCAAGGGAAGTTCGGTCTTGTCTCAGGGTATAAAAGTGGGAATGATCGACCGCAGTAACATTGTAGAGCTGACATGTCCTTTGCCTTTCCATCAATAGGGACACACACACACACCATGTTACCGTCTAGATCAGAGATCCTGATGAACTCATTCTACTTTGGACCCAACGATTCAGCTATCGAGAGAGCCCAGGATAAGCCCCAGCTAGAGTATTATCTCGACTACACATCGATGGTCAACCAGGTGCCTTTAATCAAAAAGGCCGTCATTGTCTGTATTCACTACTTCAACACTCGTGGTGAACTTCGATCTCATAACGCCAGCGGCATAGCTGCCTTTTTGCAACAGGTTTATGGCTGCCCTGCTGAGAACATCATCATACTATCCGACATGTACTCTCGACCAACGAGTCAGCCCACCAAGCGTGCTATTCTACAAGCGATAAATTGGCTCTTTTCAGGGTCCTTACCTGGAGACCGCCTGTTCTTTTACTCCAGCGGTAGGATGCCCCCGCCGAGTCAGGGATAAGACGAGACGCTGACAAGCCAGGGCATGGCCAACCAGATAAACCGATATTTCCGGTCGATTTCAGAGAAGCAGGGTTCATAACAGAAGCAGATATTGAGGTTATCATGGCTCAGAAACTGCAGCAGGGGGTGATAACGACTGTGATGACAGACTACTTTGCTAGTGCGGAGTCAGCCGCAAGCTGGTTCGACTACAGGCATCTCGGATGAAAGCGAACAACGGGCAGGCCGATGATCTACAGGCATCTCGGATGTAAGGGCGGATAACGGGAAGGCCGATGATCTACACTGCGTTATGGCGACTGTGCTCCATAGTATATTGAGAGGAGCTGGTATTCACATGCTTGCCCATTCCCGAGTCCCCGGCCTTCATGCCACGTATAGATAATATCGATATTGAAGACTGATGTTATTTCTCGGCTCTTTCATAGCGCATATCATGAGCTTGGGCCAGGGTCGCTTAGCGATTTGAGCTGATATGACTCGATTGTCGAGAATCTGTGTCGGCAAGGCATGTAGCAGGGGGTGGTAGGAGGCAAAGCTGTAAGGCACGCGAACAAAAGATCCAATCGTCTCTGGTGTCAAGATCTGCAAACTGGGGCTTCTAAATAAGCGAGATCTGCCAAGTACAATTATCGTACGATTTCTTGACCGGATATGGCGGCAGTGGTGGAGATGATGCGGGGAAATCCCCGACAAGTCAGTCAAGATCGAGTCAATCGCACTAGGGATGACATCGGCCAGCTGGACAAGGGTCTCAATAGCGTTTAAACGACCCGTTTTCAGCGACTAGTCTGCAAATGATCTCCCATGGTTATCCGATTTCACGTGAATGATCGAAACTCTTATCTTAATAGCGTTGAAACTAAGGTCGAGGAGGTTGCGTTATTCCCCTTAAGTATTATGACATGCCCTGGCATTTAATCTTAATAATTGCTTATAGAGGTTTAGCTTTTACAAAATCTTTTACTCTGTAAAGTACTTTCCTCTATACCTTACTACTACTACAGCAGAGTCACAGTTAGGTACTCTATCAGACACTACTGACTCACTTAAGGTCATGGCCTTTCGTCTCGAAATGCTAGCTGGATCAAGTTACTTAAAGTGAACCTAGCCGCATACTTCAACACCTGATCCAGTGATTTCTGAAGTATAATTCCTCCCGGAGCTCTTCCACGCGTCAACGCAGGCAGAGCAGGGACTCAAACCCAGCTTCGTCCACCGTCATCCCCATCATCATTGAAGCCGTCACGACTCACAGACCGCTGATCTGGCAGCCCATTCAGCTCCTTGAAGTGCCGTAGCGACACATGCGGCGACTACTAGGGGTCGGCACCCTCTATAGAACATGTCTCGCGTCATTCAGCCATTGCCCATGTGCACTTCAAATTTAGCACTCCGTGTGCCTATCTAGCCCCAGAGCCCCTTGGAAAGTACTGAACTCGAGCAGTGAGTAGGGTTGAGCCAACTGCCGGTAACGCAGCACCCGCTGAAGAGAATCCGGTAAATAGAGGACCTTTGGCCGAAATATGTAATTGAGAGACCTTACATTATGCATGTGAGCTATGTGGCCGCATCCAGCAACTTTATAAATCGCCCGGATTCTTGATTGTAAATCCTCCCAGCTTTTCACTGGCTTGAAACTTTGAGACCCCTTCCTCGCTAGAACCTTGTTGAATCTTCTTGTTATATCTTTATTCACAAGCCCTGGTATAGCGCCACTGCTGGATGGCTTTAACGGTAAGAGGAGGTCCAGCTGGATGAACACGGGGATCCAAAGGCGTGCCAAGTTTTCGCTTCCTGTTTGAGGGTTAACGCCACATAGTGGACAGTGGATCGTAACCTTCCGGCCCTCCAGAACTCCAGAGCATCGCCAATATTAACAACGATGGCGTCGCCGAAGCAGGGCACAACTTTCCCAGACCCATTCTGGTAGACTAGCAGTCCTCCTTGGTCTGAGGGTTTTCGGTAGAGAACGGTCAAGGATCCGTAGTTAGTGTGCTCGCCGGCCCGGATCTCTTCCGCCGCACCATCGTGTGCTAACGTCGACGTGGCCGGGTAGGTAATGAGCCTCATGCGACAAGACTCTCCTGTATGGGCTTCAGTCAGATCGCCATCTAGGATCGGGGGGGTTCCGAAGCTATTAGAAACAAAGAGCTACATGGAGGCGAGTTGAGTGGTGAAAGCCTTACCTCGAGCCCAATCTCCATTGCTCTCAAGAGACGATTGGCGAGCGTCTGCGTGTCGGTGGAGAATTGAACCAGCCGATCCCGATCCCTCCCGTTCTCCAGGACTGGATGTAGTTCCTGCAGGGATCTTTGCGCTGGGTCGTATAAGTAGAAAGATTCCTTGACATCTCCAGGGCCCCTGCCCGTGAGAATGTGAAGGTTGTTGATAGCTAACGTGGAGCACGCGATGAGGTTGAGAAGGACGCATCGCAAGAAAGGGGATTGATGGCATCAGAGGTATACTTAAGATTCTTTCCTCACGCCCGTGTAGACCTAGAATCAATTCATTAGCATTCCAGAAGAAAGAGGGTATCGCTTACCCGAGTTCATCTCGTACCACGTCACCACTGCCGTTGCGGTATCTCATCTTGTCAGCTCTTGGAACTTTGACGAAGTCCCTTGCCAACTCGAAGCAGGCGCTGGATTTATGCCGCGACCCGTAACGTAGAAGAAGCCAGGGTCATTACCAACGCGTATAAGCTCATAGGCAAGTTGCGCCTCTGGGATTGCGTTGAGATCAATGATCAGAAGAGCAACCATGATGGGCTGGCTCCCTAACAGATGCTATACTTTCGAGTCTTTTGTAATGACGATCCTGAACATTCCTGCCACACGTCGGTAGCGAGGTGGCCAAGTTGCTAAATTTACCAAACTCTATACGGGATGGGCTGATTGCCGGCCGGCTTACCTTAGCGAGGCCTGCATCTTAATCAGTTCCGGCATCCGCATTCCCCGCATCCTGATAGGAACTGACAATCTGGTTATTTGGGTGCTTATAAGCGGCGGCAGAATTTCCACATATCTGGTTATTTGATGGCTAACCCCTCGAGAGACAGATGTACAGACCAGGGCGTACATGAACCACGACACACGGCACCTGCCCCTGGAGACACGTTTCTATGGTCCTTGGGAGTTTGTGGGCCTCTGGGCCGTCACCGGCGCCTTTAACATCAGTGGCTGGATGACTGGCTCCTCAGTCATCGCTCTTGGGCTCAACGTCTGGCAGGCCATGCTCACCGTCATCATCGGCAATATTCTCGTCGGCATCATCTGCGTCCTTACGGGCGTGCCAGAGGCCAAGTGGCACATCGGCTTCTCCATCCTGCAGAAGGCGCCGTGGGGTATGTACGGCGTGCTGTCCCCGTTCGCGCAGCGCATCATGCTCTCGTTCATCTGGTACTCGACACAGGTCTGATAGGGAGGCCAGTACACCAAGACGCTCCTCACCGCGCTGTGGCCTTCGTTCCGAAACCTCAACACGCCTGTAGCCCACGGGACGATGGATACAGAAGACTTTACCGCCTTCATCGTCTCCTGGTCTCTGTGTCTACCGCTCATCTGGGTGCCGCTAGAGAAGTACAAGATTCCCTTCTCCGTCGTCGCCTACAGCGTCGCTACCACTGTCCTAGCTTTCATGATATGGTGCACCGCGCAGGATCACAGAGCTGGGCCCGTGGTCACGGACATCATTATCGCCAGCGTTGAGCAAGACAGGGGGGGCCGCCTCGGCATCTGCACCTATGTCTTCAGTCAGTCTGACTTCACCCGCTTCGTGCGCCGCCCTGAGGATCAATCAGCTGCTCTTTGTGCCCCTCAGAACCCTGGCGGTGGCTCTCATCGGCATATTGCGTACCTCCTGCGTCTCCTAGCTCTTCCCCGAGACCAACGGCACATTGCTGTGGGAGCCGTACCGCATGTTGGCCACCGTGCAGACCCATTTCGACGATCCCTCCCGGCGCGCGGGTCTCCGTGCCCTTTGACAGTCTGGTTCTTGTTGTGGCGGAGTTTGGCATCGCTGTCGCTTACAACGCGCTTTCCAACGGCATGAATATCTCGGCTCTGCTGCCGGGTTACTTTGACCTTCGCCGCGGGGGGGCTACCTCCCTGCACTGCGGTCTTTGTCTTCGTTACACAGCCTTGGGAGCTCATGGTGCGAGCAACTTCCTTACGGTCATGGACGGGTACAGCGTCTTCCTCGGTTAAATGACGGGAGTCATGTTCTCGGACTACGATATGGTACGGCGACGTCGACTCATGCTGACCGGTCTGTACGATGCGTCTAGCACCAGCATCTATTGGTACTTGCTCGGGGTTAACTGGCGTGCTCCTGTGGCCTGGGTTACTGTGATCTGGCTGATCCTTCCTGGCGTTTTTTGTCGCGTGCAGGATCGTACGGCAGAATGGAACAGGTGGCCGTTCTTATACTGCATGTCTTAGCCCCTTGGCTGCTTTCTCGCCATGCTTTTCTACTATCTGCTCGCTTGCGCGTTCCCTGTGCCGCGACCCAAGGCTGTTAGCGATGCAGATTACTTTGGTTACCTATGGATCGGTCAACGTGTGTGAGGCGCGTAATGTGNNGTGGGGACTATCAACTCAAAATATGCCACGCTTTGCTTTGGCGATGACAAATGGTGGGCGAGGATGTAGCATGGCCTTAGACCCATGCAAATCCCAGTATCCTGGGGCCACTGACCGCACTAGACTTTAGCGACATGCTGCCTCTAGGATTGACCTGAGCTTTGATAGATGGCGAAATGGAACGGTGCAGGTACCTTCAGTTAGAACTTCACCGTTGATTCTGGCTATCTGATCGGTGTCGCGTGGCATGTTTGATGATCTGGTGGCGATCGCGTGAGGGGCGTGATGTGAGTCATTAGTTATGGGGTCTATCAACTCAAAATAACACTCTTATAAAGGCGGAGCTCAGCCACCCCCAGATTTAGTTTTATAAACCTTTATCGATAAACCTTATCATATATGATTCCAGG
This sequence comes from Fusarium ramigenum, assembly GCA_013186855.1. Classification (NCBI taxonomy): domain Eukaryota; kingdom Fungi; phylum Ascomycota; class Sordariomycetes; order Hypocreales; family Nectriaceae; genus Fusarium; species Fusarium ramigenum. Next base: position 7,401 of record JAAOAT010000953.1, on the reverse strand, counting down.
ACTAAGTTCTGTCTGCCGCAATAAGCTCTCAGCCATACGTCATGAATCAAGTACTTAATCACCCCCACTGCGACTTCTGCTCTCCTTGCTCTTTTCCTTTCTACATCTCAAAAATCTTCACAACAGCGGCACACAGTGTTCACAAAGTAACCTCCCCAAATCTACTTCATACTGCATTTCGCAGCCCCTTTATTACAATTAAACCCAAATGCATGCGTCAGTCTATAGATGGCATCCCATCCAGCGCCGACTATGGAGGTCCAAACGCTCCTCAAGATGATGAGACTTGATGGTTCAGAAAAGCAGTATGTTGCCACGGATGAGATTTAATCCGTAGGTGATGGTATAGAACTCACATTCTACAGCATCGCCGACCCTGGACAGCCTTTTAGTATAGGGCTTAAAACTCTTCCTACAGAACTCGTCATCAAAATAGCGACAGCTCTACACCCGATCGACCGCGCAAGCCTTGCCTTTACATCCAGCTGGCTACACAGAATCATCGGCAACGCCCTGAAGCTCAATCAATTTGATCGTGCAGAATTTCTTCGCCGCCTCGAGCTCGACGGCATGTGGCTGTCTGCAATATTTTGCGAAGCCTGTCAAAAGTTTCATGAGCCACGAGTGAGCCGTGAATTCACTCCCAGAGAGGCACGACGAGCCTGTGTTAAATACGGAGATCCTAAACTTGAGGAAAAGAGTTTCTCTCCTTATCTGGAGGATATTAATTTTGACATCGTGGCAGCTTTGTCGAGATTTAGCCGTTTCCGACATAAGTTCACCGCCGAGTCAGACTTTGCGGCCCAGTGGGCGCGCCTAGAGGACATAGTCGTGTGTATTACAGACTATGATTATCTGGAGAATCCGCACATACAGGTCAAGCAGAGTATATTTTACTCGGGAGAGGATCACATCCTGATCAAGTCACAAAGAACACTGTTTACTGGACAAAACACCGGACGTGACTTATTAGGAATCCTTAACAAAGCTACCGCTTTATGCTGGATTATCTACAATAACAATCCTGAACTATCGGTAGTCTGTTCACACACTAACTGGTCTACCCTCTACCCTTTCCTCTTCCGCCCAGATTACGAGTTCAAGTGGCGCCTAGGCCAGTGGTCATTTCGTAAGAGGTCAATACAGGATTTCGACCTCCCAGGCAGAGCCCTGCAGCAATGCACATGGACTCATAAAGAGGATTGCTGGATCAATTGTGAAGCAAGGTCAAGATTGGACAGCTGCCTAAACGGTCGTATATGGTCATGTGGTGGGTGTTCGACCGATTATGCTATGAATATTATTCGATCAGAAACGTCTTATAGTAACTATATTGCAATGACGTCCTGGAAAGATCTTGGAAAATGTATGGATAGAGAGGATCCGGTTTGGAAGGAACATATACGGCATCCTAAACATGCAGAGCACAGGCGCAGTTCCTTCGGCATTATTACAGAGCAGATCGAGGAAGTAATACGAGGCCCAAATAATGAAGTCTTTTATTTTCTAAATACCTAAAATTAACATATTTAAGGACAAACAGCGGTTAAACCGCGGTAAGGCCGCAACCACTGCACCTACACTCGCGCATCGCTTGAAGACTTCTAAGCTTCATAGGTCTACCAAAGAATATATATAGGGCCAATAAAATATAAAGCCCTCAACAGATGGCTATCTCGAGAATCACTATCTTATACTCTCTCGGGCCCGACATGCAATACCTGCGCTGCCTTATGTTTTCTGCTCCTGGAGCTTTTTTTTAACGAAAATGAGTGCACCACGAAAGTCACAGGGTAAGACACTGCGGGAGCAAGCAATCTGGCCTATGCGCAATCCTCGACTTACGCGTCACGCCGGCGACAACATATTAATGGCCCTGCCCGGATCCCTCCCCCGCCTACTCGCGTTCCACCTGCACCTGGTAGGGAAAGAAAACACCGAACCTTGATATGGGGTGTCAGAATAAACTTGACAAAAGTTATCCTAAGCTTAGACTATATTAGCTAAGTTTTATTATTATTTAGGATTAAAAATCTGTGTATTGCTGCACTACCAGTGCTTTTACGAATGTGAGAGAGGGCACAGTGAGTGATCTTTGCTGATCATTGAATGGCTAGATTGTGCTTGGCATCAGTAGTCTGCATACACCCTGGCTCGTAAGATGCATTATCTGGGATACTTGAATCTTGGTCTGATTCAGTCAAAGGTCTGAGGTACACTTGTTAACGGCGGACCCTTCGGCAACAACCCAAATTGTACAAGCATCCATCCTGTAGCTCCTCATATCGTAAGCATCGGCACTAAACAATAACCTGCAATACCGCTTTTTTAATCTCAGGCGATGCATTTCCCCGACACCTTCTGGAAATAATATGGATACAAAGGCATGATCTACAAGAGTCAGAAAAGTTGGTAACGAGGCCCAGATCCCCGATGCCAAAACCTGGGGTTTTCATCAAGCCCCTGCAGGGGAGTGTAGGTTGGCGGCGGCGATCTGCATGGGAAGTTTGGCACCTTGCAGTTAGTTAGGATGCGCCAACGATGTACCTTTTGCCCTGCAGCTATCTTTCTAGTGAATTGAGATGTGCATTCAATGCAGACCAGGCTTGCACAAAAACCCAGGCACTAAACTCACCCCATAGTTACCCACGCCATCTCATCATCAGTGCCTTGACTGCAGGTCACGCATCTCACTCTGCCAAACAACTCACTCAATGCCAGGGCATACACACTCCCGCCGCCCCCGCATAATCTCCATGTTTCGTCAGCACTCATAGATAGCAACCCCGGCCACATTACACCAAGCTAGCCCCTCCAACGCGCGACAGCTCGCAAGAGGCGACAACGCGCCAAAACTCAGCTGCTCAGCTCAACTTGAAGTAGCGAGGACTCCACACTGGCTTGCCCCCAACATGCACGCTGATCTCCCGTCTGTTACATTTTTTAAACAAGTTCAACAGAGCTGCCCAAGCATTAAATCAGCTTGCGCACCGCTTAGCCAGCTTTTGGCGCCCACCGCTGAGAGACATCTCAAGCATCAAACTCCGGACCGTGGTTGGGCACCATGTCGGACACTACCAACCCATCAACCCAGCCTGGCGATAATGACATTGACTTGATGTCAGTCTTTGATACCTTCTAGGACGCACCTGGAAGTCCATCACCAGAGCAAGAGCTAGATATATCGCCTGTTCAAAGCCAGCAGCGACACAGCAGCGCCGATTGCCCACCCAGCGGCTTTCAGGCACTTGAGACTCTTGACGCCGACCTTGGGTCTCTTGTAACCGAAGTTGAGGCTCTTGCAAAAGACTTCAGGGCCGATGTCAAAGCTCCCGTGATCGAAGATAAGGCTCGCGAGATTGATACTGATCCTTCTCCTCCGGCCAGTCTCCCCCACAATAACGCGAACCGAAGCCAACACAAACCCCGACCTGGCTACGAGCGAGTTTTGGCCAGTTTGACCTGGAGCGACTAGAAGCGACTCCTCGACAGAGCCGAAACTGATGCTGAACAAGCTCAGGCTGTACACCAGACCTCTGCCAGTGTCGTCGCCTACATCCTCGGTAAAGACAGGGTGCTTAAGATGCTTCGAGTTGCTACCGATCGTTACATTCTTAGAACTGGCAATGACATCGACACTTCCTCCATCGATAAAGCTGGACCTGCCGCCGAGCGCAGACAGTCCAGCTACAACGCGGACGATGTCAAATGCGACCGCCACGCTTATTTTCGAAATGCTGAAAACCACGACACCGACACCCTCTCCCAAGATATCAATCTATCTGCCGAAATCCAAGATGCACTGCTACACGAAAAACAAACCGGCAAAGCGCTGCTTGCCGCCAAGGCTCGTGTTAAAGCCGTTTGGCATATATGGGAGGCCAAGACGACGCGAGATGAGATTGTCGAGCTGGATAAGAAGTACGATGACCTGCGTGCTGAGTATGGAAAGCTGGAAGATGAGGCGGCTGGAGTCGCTGTGCAGCTGGCTGTAAAGCGATGCGAGGCCAGAGAGTGGAAGATCACGGCATATGAGGAAGACTGGCAGGGCATTTTCGATGAGGACGTGGACAAAGAGTGAATTCTTTACCTGCTGCACAACTTTGCTTGGTTCCGCCTGCTTGTTTAGCCTTTTGGGTGGCCCATGTGTCCCTTCGATGTAAAACGAAACAACGTGCCGCACAAAAGGTGTTTAACCCTGTGGCCCTCTGCTATTGGTCGCGAGGCCTGAACAAGACTGTGGTATTTGAAGGAAAGGCTTGTATCTAGTTATGACTGAGGTAGACTGAATAACACACTATCCACCACTATTTTGTATAACCCAAAGGGCCCGTCATGTTCACATGTATGTTCATCGATAAGTGACCCCTATCTACAGTAAACCCCGGTCAGGGCATGACGATATACTACGGCGAGCAACAACTCCAGGTTGCCGAGAGTGTTGCAGGTCAATGATTCAAGATGCATCGACAAGAGTCCCTTGTAGTCAGAAGGATGGGTAGCATCGACTTGTCGACATCTACTTACTACGCCGCGAGAACTGTAGGAGCACCATCCAGCCAGGTGATACTCGCCTTCCAAGTCTTTATCTTCCACAGATCTCCAAACTTAACCATATCACAAGCATAAAAAGCACCTGACGTGAAGTTTGCCGAACTTGGATCAACGCCCTGTCCGGGACGAGGATGCTGGGCCTATGCCGAGCATGTCGCCGTCGCTATCCTGCTGCTCGTGATACTGGTGCGCACGCTGGAGAGAAAATGGGTTGTATCGAGCTTGGAGACACGGTCGAAGAGTGCCGTCTTGAATTCCGTGATGCCGTGGGCCGTTGAGCCAGGTATCTCGGTGTCAATATTATCGGTGGTGGCTGACAGAAGGAGGGCTTCGTCGGCGTGGTCAAAAACGAGAACGACGCAGTAGAGTGCGTCACTTATGGCTTCGCACTCTCTAAGGCCGCCCGTCAGTTCAGCTGGGAGTATAAAGGCCATAATGATATTATGGAATACCCTCCAAGAAGTGTCGGGCCCGAGAGAGTATGAGATAGTGATTCTCGAGATGGCCATCTGTTGAGGGCTTTATATTTTATTGGCCCTATATATATTCCTTGGTAGACCCATGCCATTAAGGTAACGAGGAGTAGATTGATGGCATCCGTTCCTAGCATTTGGCTCGAAATTGCATCTGGACCAGTTAGGCATTGGCAGCCTGCTAATCAAGTGAACGCCCATGTTTCGACTCTCAGGCGTTCTATATATAAAAGTCTTCCGTAAATTCCAAGTTAACAGGCAAAACCTGCATGTCATAGCTATTCAAAAGCCATCCCTGGACTCAACTTACCATTTAACTATGTTTATTCTATTCCATTTTGCGAGTCTTATGGAGCAGCCCTGTTGAAAAGTACGGCAAAGAACAGGTTTGAAGTCTACTGACGAACCATGACTGAGAGACGTAGCTTGATTGAACGCGTATCTTCTCTATTTATTCTTGCCGACTTTATCTCACTAATCATTTCTCTCCAAACGTATATAGATACCGCCCGAGCGCTCTACTTATCTCTTCGAATAACTTGCCACCATTCTCGCCTGGAGTAAACCCCATTTTCGAAATCACTTCGAGGCCTGTCTGGCTGAATTGATATCCTTTGCCGAGACCGTCGACGAAGCGATGCTGGATCGACTGGTTAGTGCTTCGAATCTCTGAGGATATTCAATATGGGCTTTGCTTACCTGAAAAGGCTTCAGGGCCCTTTCATGGAAGACGACCCATCGATTAGCACCTGTCTTGTCCTTTTGGCCATACTGGAACGTGTCATCAATTTTCACGACCTTTGTTGGAAATCGTTCCAAGAGCTTGGGTAAGAGTTTGACCTGTACAAAGAATACCCCAGTTTCATCTTTCCAAAACAATGTCAGGTTCACCTCTCATTAAATGAGTTTCCAGGAAACTCACTCCTGGATGCGTTGGTAAAGGTGCCGGAATAGTAATCCACAACCTTTTCCTGACGATTCTGGCTAAATCTGACCGGAATGGACATGCTCTGATCTGAAACTTCAACAGTAATTTCATCGCCCAGCTCGACTGTGCTCACAGATTCAGCCATTTTGCTTATCGGTATTTGATATGTTGATGATGAAGGGCAATGAATTAGAGTGTAATAGAGAGATAACTTGAATGTGAGATTAACTGGGGTAATGTCTGAGAGGTATTTATTAGGCGGAAGAGCGGCGAATCGTAAGGCCGTTCATTTGCCGTAGGCTTGCGGCCAAGAGTCTCGACTTGGATGTGGAGAGCTGAAATACTTTCAGCTAATGCATGCGCGCAGCACTTACCACAGTTGGCTGTGTGTTTCTAAAAATCGCTAGTTGATTCAAGCTTAGCGGTGATCGAAGCGATCCTTGTCTCCGGCGCGTGCACTTACTTCCCCGCCTCTTCCCTCTGTTTCTATATTGGTTCAGTAACATCAAAGCATCCTGTTGAGCACGACAAAAGATAGCGGAGAAAATATTCTTCTTTCTATAAATACTTCTAATCTTCAAATTTCTTCCACTTTCCCAGAAGAAAAAGTCCCTCATTTCTCAATCTATCAAATCCAAGGTGAACATCACAGATCCAATCGTGCCCCAGCTATTCATATTAGCATCGCACGGGAGTTTGCACTTTGGGATTTGGTAGAGCTAGTATACCACCAACTTTCATTCACCAAGGCACAAGAGAGCGAGCTTTCTTCTTTGACGGAGAAAAACTTACTCTATCCAGCAATGACGTGTCTCATTTCAGAACTTTGACCTACTGAGGGAAGAGCACAACGACATGGTCAAATGGCGACAAAATGGCAACTGGCTCAGATTGAGTTTCCAATCTTGAACTCAGCCAAATTAAAGACGGGCAGATCCAGCAGGCCTTTGTCTATCTGCTCTCTGTGTTAAGCCAAACTCTTAGGGAGCATAATAGGTTCAAGTATCTCAAAGCACTACGATCAAGGCAAACGCCGTATCTGGCGCAATGCAAGAGTGTCCCGGATATGGAGCTTAATCCACTGAAGCATTCCAAAGAATCCGAGTTTCATCTACCCAAGACACCTGAAGAGGTACTGGACAGTACGACGGAGCGACTTACGGCGCTGTATCTGAAAGATCAGCTTTTTAACATAGATTCCGATCCAATCCACCTGGGAATTTTTGGCCACGAGATATCGAAGACCGGTTCTTTCAAGGGATATGCTAAGCTTTGGACATATCGGATGGACGAGAGGCATGGCGGTAGAGTGTCTGGATGGTCTCAGCTATACTCCGCTCTCATTACAATTTCATCTGCCCAGAACTTCCGTTCTCTTTTCATGTCTAATGGCTATTTCCTCAGCCCCCAAGGCTCTAGAGATGCGGACTGCGGTAAGGTTTAGGT
>JAAOAT010000951.1:0-12028 GCA_013186855.1 Fusarium ramigenum | reverse complement strand
CGATAGTTAATGTATTATAGCTAAAAAGCAATATAGTATATTAGCTAGAGTTACTTTATAATTTATAAGTATTACCAGAATATTTTAAATTTTTCTAATCTTAGGTATTACTAAACTCTCTTATAATGTCATTGCTATGCTAGGTTGTCCTCTCAAGGCTATTAAGATCGGGATCCAGACCTTCTAGTTCTATAGCCATAAAGTTATACCGACAGAGCCCCCTAATTTGCGTATGAAGTCGAGGCTGGTAGAATGCAAAAATGAAGGTGTTCATATTGGACTCTTCACTCCAATCCTCACCATGCCACTCTGTGTTTACTGGGAAGTCTATTCCCTGGCCTATATAAGGATCCGTGAGAGTCACTCGGACCTTTCCGTCTCTTAAGTTGATGTACGGGATAGCACTTGGCTCGCTGAAGGGTCTCGGACAGCCAAATATGGCTGTGAAGTATGGCGTGGAGGAATCTGTCGCTTCGTCGAAAAGTATATCCTGAGTGCAGTAATTAGGAAGGTAGACGAGATCGATATTTGAGTCGCTAGCTTGGGAGATCGTATGCCAGGATCGCTTCTGCATTGTATCATAGGCACAGTCGGGCCACGGCAGAGGTAATGGCATGTTGTAAGACATTGATAAGGAGAATGGGTAGCAGAGCGCATTTGAACAACCCCCTCCAATGTGACTATACTTTAGATAGCCCTCGTCGAACACTGGAATTTCGAAAATATCACCACTCTGGTCCATGGCAGGAATTGTATCTGTCTTCCTTAGGCCATCCTTTTGCATTTTTGTGGCGAGAGCCACGAGCCATAAGCTTCTCACCTCACTGCGAGAGTGTTCTCTCCAGTACCAGAGAGGGTACTTGTAAGAGAGCTCAAGTGCCTCTAGATCCTTTCCTACAAGCAATACTGTGTGACCCTTTGACAGCATCTGCTTGATCCAACCGGCATACTGAGGGATGTCTCTAAGAACATCAACATACCTTTTGTATGCATTGTTATCGCCGTTGTAGAGAATTCCAATAAGGCCGAGTATAATAGAAGAATCCGTAGCCGAGAGATAGGACAGTAAACAATCCAGGACAGGATAATGAGCCAAACACTGTAAGAAAGTGGCCATAGTTTTGCAATAGAATAGAAGATGGCAGTCAATCTAGAATGTATAGTAATCTAACGTAATCTAGTAAAGCAGCTAAAAACCTAGGTCTATTATGCTATATATAAGAGGTTTGAATTCAACACACTACTCCACTACTGAACACAGTTTACATGGGTCTGTTTACAGGTGACACATAAGTGCGGGGTTTTGACTCCCTTCCCGTGCAAATTTTAGCATCCTCAGGTGCAGGTTTCCGCACCCTTGCGACAGGTGCAGCTTTTGGCATCCTTGTGCATGGGTCAGGTTCCATGTGTTTACAAATCAGCCCCTGGGTTAATAAAGAACGTTTGTCATTTCATTTTACCAAGAAGGTGACCACAGCTGCAGCACCGCTTCCTTATGCGCTTTGCTTTAACTATCTGCCCACAATGAAGGTTTTCAATACAGTCCCGGCCGAAATTAGAGGCCGCCTAGCTTTCTATGGAAATTTTATAAGCACGGACCAGGCTCTGGCTATTGTGGCTTGTTACAGTGCGCCCACTCCACGTCGGAACTGTGATCATTTAAACACCTCCTTGTGAAGGCGGCCATTGTCGCTTACTGTTATTAAAAAGTCGCTGGGCGTACAGTAATAAATTGTATTGTATTGTATTGTTATTAAAGAACCGCTGCTTATGGCCATAAGAAGGACGGCATATATCATCTCGCATTCTACGTGATGCGTCCAGAATAAACCTACCTCTTAGCCCAGCATGATCATTCAGGTCGCTATTGTATATGTACTGCCAAACGAAAAGCACGAATTAATAATCATACAGCCGCGGTTGCAAGAATCAGTTGTCAGATGACTAACAGGCATGGTCGTTTCAGTGGTCTGTCCTTAAGTGATGAAAATGATTCGAAAGGCCCGGTCATTTTACTCTATTTTCTCGGTTGTCGTATGTCCACTACTCTATGTCCGCCACAGAAATTCTCAATAACACAACTCTTCCTGATCGACAGCCTATGGCAATAGCGCTTCCCGCAGTAGCTATTTCTCCATTACGACATTCGGGAGGTAGCCAAAGCAAGTCGGCTCCTGCCGTCGTGACCCAGGTGCCGTCTCCACAGGCGAGCATTGAGGCTTCTAAAGGCTGCAGTGACATGGGAGGCTTTGCGCGAGATTCTAAGCAGCCAGTCAAAGCAAATACACCACGATTTGTGACAATGCCACGCTCATCAGGCGTAAAGGAAAGAACAATCGCATAAACACCCAATGAAATGACGTCTTCGCACTTGCCTGTCCTTATGTTCCAGATCCGTACTGTCTTATCAGAAGAGGCCGATGCCACCTTTTTTGAGTTATGCGAGAACACCACCGAGTCGACCCCCTTGCTATGACCCTCTAGTACTCGCTCGCACTCGCCCCTCTCTGCATCCCAGATCCGTATCGTCTTGTCAGAAGAGGCCGATACTGCCTTTTTCGAGTCATGCGAGAACACCACCGATACGACTGAATCGCTATGACCCTCTAGTACTCGCTCACACTCGCCCATCTCTATACTCCAGATGCGTATTGTCTTGTCCCAAGAGGCCGATGCTGCCTTTTTCGAGTCGTGCGAGAACACTACCGACCAGACCACACTGTTATGACCTTCTAGCACTCGCTCGCACTCGCCTGTCTCTGCATTCCAGATCCGTACTGTCTTATCAATAGAGGCCGATGCCACCTTTTTCGAGTCATATGAGAACACTACCGACTTAACCATGTGGCTATGGCCCTCTAGTACTCGCACGCACTCGCCCATCTCTGCACTCCAGATCCGTATTGTCTTGTCCCAAGAGGCCGATGCTACCTGTTTTGAGTCATGCGAGAACACTATCGATACGACTGAATCGCTATGGCCGTCTAGTACTTGCTCGCACCCGCCCATCTCTATACTCCAGATTCGTATCGTCTCGTCCCAAGAGGCCGATGCTGCCTTTTTCGAGTCGTGCGAGAACACTACCGATACGACCGTACTGCTATGACCCTCTAGCACTCGCTCGCACTCGCCCGTCTCTGCATTCCAGATCCGTACTGTCTGGTCGTCAGAGGCTGATGCTAGCTTTATCGAGTCGCGCGAGAACACCACCGAGTTGACCCCCTTGGTATGGCTCTCTAGCACCCCCTTGCTATGACCCTCTAGTACTCGCTCGCACTTGCCTGTCTCTATATTCCAGATCCGTATTGTCTCGTCCCGAGAGGCCGATGCTGCCTTTTTCGAGTCATGCGAGAACACTACCGAGCTGACCCCCTCGCTATGGCCCTTTAGCACTCGTTCACACTCGCCCGTCTCTATATTCCAGATCCGTATTGTCTCGTCCCGAGAGGCCGATGCCGCCTTTTTCGAGTCATGCGAGAACACTACCGACCTGACCCCGTCGCTATGACCTTCTAGCACTCGCTCGCACTCGCCTGTCTCTATATTCCAGATCCGTACTGTCTTATCAGAAGAGGCCGATGCCACCTTTTTTGAGTCATGCGAGAACACCACCGAGTCGACCCCCTTGCTATGACCCTCTAGTACTCGCTCGCACTCGCCCGTCTCTGCATCCCAGATCCGTATTGTCTCGTCCTGAGAGGCCGATGCCACCTTTTTCGAGTTGTGCGACAACATTACCGACCTAACCGAGTTGCTATGACCTTCTAGCACTCGCTCGCACTCGCCCGTCTCTGCATTCCAGATCCGTATCGTCTTGTTAGAAGCCGATACTATCTTTTTTGAGTCGTGTGAGAACACTACCGAGTTAACCCAGCTGCCATGGCCCTCTAGAGTCAATAAGCATGCATCCCAGCTTTCTTGAACCTTCGGCAAATTGCTTATCCATCCTGGAATAGCTTTTTCGAATGTTTTTCTCACAACACTCTTGCTTGGTGTGAAAACCAGACAAGAAGAAATCTGCAGTGGTGCTTCGGCAATTACAGAAAAATTAGCCTGAAGGAATCGCGCTGCGTCGGCCACAAATATCGATAGGCTCGAATTTTGTTGTTTCTAAGAAAGGTCAGCAGGGTTCAAGCTCTAAGGTGCAAAGAGCATACCTCTAGCCATCTTGCTAGTGACCTAAGTGAGTCGAGACATTCCTTGACTCGACCCATCAAGCTCAGCGCCTCCACCCAATGCAGGAAGTGGGTCTTTAGAAAATCGTGAACTTCATTGTTATTGTTCGATTTGGGATCACCCTCCTTATGGTGATAAGCCCAGTTCAGGCAAGCATATTGGAGCTGTGGGGGTATGCGTTCCTCCAGCCCGGAACTGTCTATTGTAGATCGGCGTGTCCCTGGGAAAGATAGGCCGCATATGTTCTCATGTAAAGCGTTACGCATGACGCGCAAACAGTGTTTTGCTAGGTTTCGGTGGGTGACTTTCTCATCCACCCAGAACTCCACCGTCTCTCTGTTTCCAGGGTCGATGAGATAGTCTCGAAACGACAGATGCAGCAACCGCACAGGCATTGTTCGTTCGAGCGGGATGCTCAAGACCGAATGCAGCGCATCTAATCTTTCATCCACGATATCAGGCCGGACATTAATCAATCGTGACAGTGCTGTTACGGATAGAGGGTTCGCAAGGGTAACGATACTGCCAACAATCACTTTGAAGTCTTTGATGACCTCCTCTCTCTCTTCCTTTGGCAGTTCGGTGATTTGTGAGCGTAGTATCGGTGTGTAGGTTTGCTCGAGTTGCGACACATGACTTCTCCTCCCCTGATCCAACACCGTTTGCAATCGTGTTCGAGGGTTCCTCCGTCGAGAATCACCGACAAACCGACAAACGGTCGCTGCGAAGATAAAGAGCGGTACAGCCATCTGCGCGAGACTCTGTACTGTTGGGCGACCTGGCCAATCCGGCGGCAGCTTCCTTTCATCGCCCACAGTCATGTTGAAATCATGTCGGATCTTCTTGAACTCATCATTCAAAAAGAAAATTATATCGTGCTCGACGATTTGCGCTGGGATGTCGTGTAGAACTAAGTCTTGGTAGGAACCCTGAACCTCGCTGAACCCCAGCCGAATCGGAAGCTCTGGCCTGCTCGTCAAGAATACTCGAAAATGAGAGCGGAAAGTTTTGGCTTGTGAGAAAATTTTTATTAGTAACCTGATGTCGGCCTCTTGATCACACTCGTCCAACGCGTCGATCACCATCACGACTGACGACGGAACTGTCGCTGTTGCCGCTGCCTCAGATAGCGGTTCTTGGATGAGCTTTTCAAACTGCTCTTTCACAGACTTGCCCACAATGGCCGGATTAGCATCAAGTGTCTTCTTGGTAAAGAATGCAACTCCTGGTATGCTCAAGACCAGTTGGTGGGCCAGAGTCGACATCAATTTGTTCAGGTTGTCTCTGTCCATCTCTCCTCTCTTGAAGAAGAAGCTGGCACCGAGATCACCTCGCTTCGATCTTGAATGTGCAACAGTCCGTGCGATAGTCGACTTTCCAGTTCCCGCCATACCGTTAAGCCAGTATACTGTCTTGGAGTTGGGGTTGTCAATCCAGCTGTGGATCTCTCTAAGCAGCTCCTCACGAGTGTTGGGCAAGCATGTCGGGTTGTGTTCTTCAGCCTTGGAGTCGAAAGAGGCACCATATGCGATCGGCAGTTGACTGAGAGTCGTTCGGTCATCGACGTTCTGAAGGATTACACTGTATCGGACTCGTGTCAGCTCAGCCATCGTTTCCCAAATTGCGTCACTTACGTCTGATCAATATTCAACGCCAAAGAAATAACCCCTCTGCAGCGCTCAAGGTTTTGAATGGTTCCCTCAACATCTTTGCTTTCGAAGGGCCATTTGAGTGCACGCATACCAAAACGACTCATTACCTTTCGACCAGTCGAATGTCGGAGCCGTTGTTCAAGCTTTCCCAGCGTTGAGTGGCCATCTTCTATCGCAGACGCTAACTGCTGAGACGCTTTCAGCTCCCTCCCACGAGGCCCTTCGAGGAGAGCCTTGAGTTTCTCGGTTGTATCCTGACAGGCAGCAACTTCTTTGCGGAGCCTTTCGATATCGCCTTTTGCGTTCTTCACCTCTCGGGAGTATTGCAAGCATAGGGAAAACACCTTGGCTGACAGATCTACCACTGCAATAACGCTGGATGTGACGCCGAGCGCTTCCGCCATTGGATCTGATCACTGCATTTGCTCTCAAATTCATTGACGATGGCAATAACGGCCTGACCATCGTGCGGGGTTAACGAGGCTCAGTCCTCCCGATATGCATAGTACACGTGACTCCAGCCAATCAGCAAGGCTGCAGAAGCCATCGCAAGTACTCGCATCGGCCAGCCGGGAGCTCTGGGTAGTCGTTGCGAGCAAGAGAGGCATTTCGTTGGAACCACCATACTAAGTTCTGAGGATGAGATTGGGTATGTCTGAGACCATGGGGTGTTCTAGCGTGACGCGTCCATCGTAAAAATGGTGCTTTGAGCATCTCCCCTTCGCCTGATCGAGGATAGTGGCAGCTCTTATCGATAAAGAGTAGTAACAGCTCCACAATGAGATGCGAGGTCATCAAAGAGAAGTGGGGCTGCTCTTTGTTTTTAGCTTTTCTTTGAAAGAATGGCTCGTCAAAGTAGACAAAGAGATCAAAGGCCATGGGCCTACGTCGTTCACACAGAACGTTCTAGCATCAGACAGTCAGGGAGTCATTTTAGGTCAGCAGGTCGGGGCTTATTCTGGACGTTACGGTCTGGATGGAGGATGACGGCTGTCACTGCGACCTCTTCTTGCTTAGGGCCAAAATCAGCCTCTGTAAAGGTAAAAGCACGTGACGGGAACCTATCATCATCCTTTCACCGTCAAGAATGATTGCTGACATCCTGGCCATAACCTCGGGGCTGTTGACTGCACCTACCCGTAGAGGCCCAAAAATGACGGCCATGCTTGGTGAACGCGGCCTCTTTGAAAGGCTAAACAAAGAGCAGTTCCACTTAGTTCCACTTGTCTGTCTCTGACGAATCCGCATTCAATGCGACGCTGATGTGGATACTGTAAGCAGTCGATCTTTGGTTCCTGAGGCAGCAATGAGCCCTGACATGAGGCCAGCCATCCAGCAGATCCCGCATCTCCTTATTTTCAGTCCCGCGCTAAGGCCATCTGGCTGAAACCGCGATTTAGAGTTAAGAGTGACACGGCGCACCAGAGGATTTCGCGGTCTGTAAACTACCCAGTTTTACAATAAAGGACAAGCTAGCTTACTTTGTCTGGCCTTTGGCGACGCTGACATTCATATATACGGCAAGCAATAAGTTTCGGGTTGGCTATATTGTTCAGTCGCAACCAGCCCCCGTAGTCAGCGACAAGCCCTGGCCGTCGGACCGGGTGTTCTTCCGCTTGTTGCCTTCGGTGACGCGATCCAGCAACCCCGCATCCGGCGTGATGTTGTCATTTCAGCACTAGCATTAGAGACATCGGACCGACGCCCAGAGTTATAGTTAGGTCCTAGTGCCCGTGGATCTGAGTCTTGGTTCAACGATGAAGAGATGTCTTAAAAGCCCCGACCTGTACACCATCGGATGGATTGCTGCCCTCCCCATCGAACGAGCCGCAGCGACCGCGTTGCTGCACGATCGCCATGACGTGCCCGAAGGTTTCGACCAGCATCGATCCGACACGAACTCGTATACGTGGGGCCGAATAGGCGAGCACAACGTTGTGATCGCATCGCTTCCAGCAGGAGTCTACGGGACCACATCGGCAGCAACTACGGCGTCCAACTTGATCCATTCGTTGCCTCATATCCGGATTGGCCTGTTGGTAGGCATTGGGGGCGGCATCGCTCGGCCTGAGGAGGGACAGGACGTCCGCCTTGGGGACATTGTTGTCAGCCAGCCTGACGGTACAACAGGGGGCGTGGTGCAATATGACTTTGGGAAGGCGAAAGCGAACGGTGGTTGGGAGCGGAAGGGCTCTCTTGATAAGCCTCCTTCGGTACTTCTCCATGCGCTGGCAAGTTTACAAGCGGAGCATGAGATCGGACCGTCGAAGGTGCCAGATCTGCTCCAGGCAATGCTGGAGGCCAACCCTGGCATGAGACGCCCAAAGACAGACTTCACTTATCAGGGTGCTGAGAATGATCGACTGTTCAAATCGAAACATGATCATGTCGGTGGCAGAAACTGCGACAAGTGTGACTCTGCCTGGGAGGTGGAGCGAGACCAGCGACTGTCGACTGAGCCAGAGATTCACTACGGCGTCATTGCTTCTGGAAACAAGCTCGTCAAGGATGCAGCGACTCGAGATAGTTTGCTGGAAGACACCGAGAATGAGTGTCTGTGTCTAGAGATGGAAGCTGCAGGCCTGATGGATCGGTTTCCATGTCTGGTCATTCGTGGGATTTGTGACTATGCAGACTCGCACAAGAACGATCGATGGCAGCGATACGCGGCAGCTACAGCAGCAGCGTTTGCAGTAGAGCTGCTCGAGTATGTTCCAGCTAGACAGCTTGAGGCGACGCAAAAGGTCACAGAGGCCATACAATCGCGTTAGTACCACATGACGTTTTTAAAGGGAACATGCTTACCAATAAAATAATAGTTGATAAAGAAGTAGGCAGTTTGAAGTAGGTGCGAAATAACCGAAGATTAAATTTTTATTACTTAGATATCTCGTCACAGGACTTCTATCAACAAAATTGACCATCATATCACTCTTCATCGTCTGCAGATCGCTGAGGGTGCTTCATTCGACTCTAAGGCGGAAGAACACAACCCGACTTGCCTCCCCGACACTCGAGTAGAGCTACTCAGAGATATCGAACGCTGGATTGATGACCAGAACTCGAAGACAATCTTCTGGCTCAATGGTATGGCGGGGACTGGGAAGTCGACTATCTCACGCACCGTTGCTCAAATGCGGCACAAGCATGGTGATCTCGGTGCTAGTTTCTTCTTCAAGAGAGGAGAGGCTGATCGAGGGAGCCTGTCCAAGTTCGTGCCTACTCTGGCTCGTCAGTTGGCTTGGAGCACACTGGGGGCTGCAACGTTCATCAAGAGCGCAGTTGAGGCTGATCCAGCGATCGCCGACAAGGCTGTTCGAGACCAGTTTGAGAGACTCGTTCGAGAACCGCTATCAAGAGCAACGTCAGCATCGTTATCCCGACCGTCAGTTGTTATTGTTGTCGATGCATTAGATGAGTGCGAGAAGGATGCTGACGTTAAGCTTCTTCTCGAGCTTTTCTCTAGCCTTCGCTTTGTGGATTCTCTCCGTGTTCGTGTACTTATAACTAGTAGACCCGAACTCGCTATTCGCCTTGGCTTTTTCTTTATCGAGGGCACCTACAAAGATCTGATATTACAAGAAATCCCCAACTCGATCATTGAACACGATATATCAGTCTTTCTTCGGCACGAGTTGGCCAGCATTCGCAATAACTTTAATAAAGGGGCAGTAGACGAACTGAAGCTATCAGTGCACTGGCCTGGAGAATCTAACCTCAAGAAGCTCACAAGGGCGGCCATGCCTCTCTTTATTTACGCTGCGACAATTTGCCGATTCGTGAATGACTCATATCTCGGCAGTCCCGATGAGCTGCTGCAGAGTGTTCTCCATCGCACAGGCAACAATCAAGCCTCAAAGCTCGACATGACCTACTCACCAGTTCTGATGCGACAAGTCGTCAATCGATCAGGGCGCGAGAGATGTGATATCATCGAGAACTTCCGTCTCATCGTTGGCACTATCATCACGCTGGCTAGTCCTTTACCGATGCACGCTCTAGCGCTACTTCTCCATGTTCATGTCAATAAAGTGGCGACTAGGCTAAGGGTATTGCATTCTGTTTTGGAGGTTCCAAAAAGCCTTGACTTGCCGGTACGACTGTTGCATTTATCATTCCGAGACTACCTCGTCGATCTAGAGAACAGAGAGACAGCTGAGTTCTGGGTAGATGAGATAATCGCTCACCGAAAGCTGGCAGAACACTGCTTGCGTGTCATGCGGGGCATGCTGTGTGAGAACATATGCGGCCTGTCTTTCCCAGGTATGCGTCGATCTGCAGTAGGCGTTCGGCAACTTGAGGAACACATGCCTTTACAGCTCCAATACGCTTGTATGTATTGGGTATATCATCAAATGAAGGGCGAACCAAAGCCTAACGATGAACATGAAGTTTATGATTTCTTCATGACACATTTCATGCACTGGCTGGAAGCGATGAGTCTACTAGGCCGAGCCAAGGAATGTCTTGACTCGCTTATGTCACTGACGAGGTGGCTGGAGGTATGTTTTTGTATCCTTGAATTTTAACTGCGTTAACAGGTATCAGAGCAGACAAGACTCGAGCCTGTCGATTTTTGTGGCGGATGCAGTGCGATTTGTTCAAGCTTATTTTGCCGTGATAGCGGAAGCGCCATTGCAGGTTTATTGTTGTCTAGCTTTTGCACCAGTCAAGAGTATTGTGAGAAAGACATTCCAACATGACATTCCAACATGGATAAGCAATTTGCCAAAGGTCGAAGAAAATTGGGATGCATGCCTGTTGACTCTAGAGGGCCATAGCGAATGGGTCAACTCGGTGGTGTTCTCGCATGACTCGAAAAAGCTGGCATCGGCTTCTAATGACGAGACGATACGAATCTGGGATGCCGAGACGGGCGAGTGTAAGCAAGTGCTAGAGGGCCACAGTGATAAGGTCAGTTCGGTGGTATTCTCACACGACTCGAAAAATGTAGTATCAGGCTCTTGGGATAATACGATACGGATCTGGGATGCTGAGACGGGCAAGTGCGAGCGAGTTTTGGAGGGCCACAAGCAGTCGGTCAGCTCGGTGATATTGTCACATGACTCGAAAAAGCTGGCATCAGCTCCTTATGACGAGACGATACGGATCTGGGATGTAAAGATTGGCGAGTGCAAGCAAGTGCTAGAGGGTCATAGCCACGCGATTGACTCGACTATATTTTCTTGTGACTCGAAAAAGGTAGCATCAGGCTCTTGGGACAATACAATACGGTTCTGGAATGCAGAAACGGGCCAGTGCGAAGATGTCGTTCCATTAGATCGTCATGTCAATGTTCTTTCCTTTACACCTGATGATCGTGGCATTGTCACAAATCATGGAGTATTTGCTTTAATAGACGGCTCACAATCTCGTGCAGGGCCTGCTATGCCGTGGCAATCTTCGGAGATCCCGATTCTTGATTGTATAGACAGCACCTGGGTCGCAACGGCTGGAAATGATTTGCTCTGGCTACCTCCTGAATGTCGCAATGGAACAGTAACTGTTTCAGGAAGCACAGTTGCCGTAGGTTGCCAATCAGGAAGAGTTGTGTTTTTGAGGATTTCTATGGCGGATGTGGAGCAGTGTATGGATATATAACCAGTAAGAAGACAAGCATGTAGTGAATCACAATCGACTCTTGGAAATTGTTATATTATGGAAGGGCAAAGGGCATTCAACATGAACATGCTAGTTAGTCATCTGGCAGCTGACTCTGGCATCTGTTGCTTTAGGATGATTAATTGGTGCTCCATCGTCCGTTGTCAGCATAGCTATATGAATGAGTATGCTGGAATAAGAGATAGGCTCACTCTGGATGCCCCCGACATACAATGGAGTACAAGACGAAATATGCCGACTTGCGTCCATAAGCGGCCATTTTCGATGACAGTAAGCGATGATAGCAGCCACTACTAGGAAGGAGATGGGGCAAGGGATTACAGTATGGGCATAGCCTTGACGCACCGGACCCAGCCACACTAGCCACAGATGATCCGTGCTCAGATGCTTTTTGTAGAAAGCCAGGGCGGCCTCTGATTTCGGTCGGGACTGTATACAGTACTCAACCGATTTCGATCTTTACTGTACAATACAGGTACAATACAGGACTTATTCTTCATAGATAGATTTTTGACTACACGCGAAGGAATCAGAAGAATCATCGTTGGTTGGGAGAACCCCTCATGGCGGACCCAATA
>JAAOAT010000950.1:0-12754 GCA_013186855.1 Fusarium ramigenum | reverse complement strand
GTAGGAGGCTGGGTGTAGTTCGTCTGGCCATCGAGTTCACTTCCGTAGTGCTGAGGAGGAGGAGACACCGCAGCGGGAGGAGGAGTAGAGTAGTTTGTCTGACCGTCAAGTTCACTTCCTTGAGGTTGAGGAGGCTGTTGGTACTGTTGAGGGGGGTACTGTCCGTAGTTCTGCTGGCCCTGGTATTGCTGGTCTTGGGGAGAGTAGGGTGCGGCGGGAGGAGGATAGGCGCCCTGTTGTTGGTATGGGCTTTGGGCAGGTTGGTAGGGAGAGGGAGTACCCTGAGGATACTGCTGCTGTTGTTGAGGAGCGAATTGGCCTTGAGTAGGTTGTTGCTGGTATGGCTGCTGGGGAACGCCCTGAGGTTGAACGGGCTGAACCATGGGTTGACCTTCGTTGACCTTGGTCTCCATTTGGTAGTTGTTGTTGGGCGAAGGTGAGGCAGCGAGGTTGACAGCGAAGCGGCCTTCCTTGCGACCACGGAGGAACATGACGAGAGTCCAGACGAAAGTGACAATGAAGAGGATCCTAGAACTCAAGTGTTAGTCAACATTGTCCGTGACTCAAGAATGAGGCAGCTTACCAAACAAGCGCACCAAGACCAGCGACAGCAGCAAGCATAGCCAAACCACTCTTGAAGAGAATAACATTCTCCCCATCACGCTTGTAGATACTGCAAGTCTTGCTATCCGTGAGACTTCCATCATCATAACAGCCATAAGCATTAACAGGAATGACGTATTTGGCACGTCTCGCAGCAGTGGCTGCCCAGGCGGCAAGCCAGAGAACCATCATCAATGCATCGAGACTTAGAACGGCGATGATGTGATATGCGTTTTGAAGACTGGGGATTTTCTCTGTGAGGAGGACGTATGCGATGACAATCCATGAGATGATTGCCTAGATGTGTTAGTGGTGTTGAGATGAAGGAATGCGAAGGGGGCGTACAATGGCGAGAGATAGAGCTTCTTCATCGAGAGTAGCATCGTGCATCAAACGACCACAAAGACCAACAATAATAAGAGAAATGAGGAACTGAAAGCCTCGAATTATGACAATCCAAAGCGGTGTCTGAAGAACATGGCCACCCTCGACCTTTTCCTGAGTTTGCTCCATAGTAACAAACAGTGTAAGTGATAGTCAAGCCACGAGAAGCAGCCAAGAGATGGGAAGTTGCTAGTGTAAGGGGCCAAGACGAGTGTTTGCTGGGGAGAATGATTTATGGCGCACCCTTTTTTTATCGGCTCTGGGGGGGAAACACAACAGCCTTATAGGGACCCGTTCACTTACAAGAAGCCCAAGGCAGATTTCGAGGGACGAGGGAACCCTTGCGGATGGCGTCGTTAGCGTACTTCAGCCGCAGTTCAGCTTGCCCGTTCGGGATGCCTCGTTGGCGCCGTTGGGCTCTCTTGGTGGAGGGGGCAGGCCATGGTTTTCGGACTGTTAAAGAATTGTCCGAGTTTCGAGGCAATATACGCGTATATCAAGATAATCTTTTAATCTGCTTTTTCTACGTAATTGCTGTTATGAAAGAGTTAAGCGTCGTCGGCAGCTACATGAGTGTAAATGTCGAGAGCCTTGGTGGTGTTTAGTTTAATTGACAACAAACGAAAACAGGGTCACGACGGTACCACCCTACCTAACACCCCTGCACAACACAAGGCACGAAAAGTGAAACAGACAAATGCCGTTAAAGGCGGAGTGGCTTGTGGAAATTGAACTTGACAAGTCTGGGCAGTGCGACAAGCCACTTGAAGCCATTGCTCCTTAAAATACTCACTGAGGCGTTTCACTAGAAGGGACGGAGTTTCTAGCTCGATTGCTAAGGGAAATCGGCATTACATATTGACGAGTGATAAGATCCAAGTTAAGAGAGTGACAGGGCTCGAGTGAAGAGAGTGCACATACATGTGTAGGTTGGAGGAGAAGTGCTTCCCAGTTGAGCATGCTGCGCGAGATTTGGTTCGAGGTGCAGATCCCTGTCTGTACGAAGGATTTCGCTAACCAGCCCATGCCGGTGTCGATCACATGGATAAGATCTCCCGACAAGCTTCTCACTCTCACTCTACCAGGGCGTTTATGTCTCTTGTCACACAAGCTAGCTCGTCGTAAAGTGTTCAATAAAAGGTGAGATTTGTTCCTCTTTTGGGAGATGTAAGACGGGTGAGGCTTGTCTTATTGGAGAGACTTGATGGGAAAACAGCTGAATGCGGAGAGTGGGGATGGCACATGGGCTGTGCTTGTTCAGCCGTTGGAGCTAATTTGTGGAGGGGCGGAATGGGGTGAGGTCTTGCAGGGAGAGTGCGGAATTGGAGGATGGGGGAGATTGGTGAGGATACGGGGGAGCCACTAGAAGGGCGTGTTCAGCAAGATTCAATTAATAATGCAGTCACTGTAACCGTCTTCAGGAGTGCGAGACTGCCTTGCACGATAGAGCTAGAAGGTATCATGGGTATACCGTGAGAAGTTGGTATTTTCGAGCCGGAGGGCCTGGTTCTCCTTGCATCTCAGCCTAGACACCCGCCTGCTACCCGTGCAGCCGTGGCCAATCTACAGGGATCCAAGTGAAACAAATCACATCTATTAAGTGTCCGAGAACGATGCTATAATGTAAAGGACTCATACCAAGTCCACTCATGACAAAACGCCTTCACCCGCCGCCCCGCTTCATATGATCCAAGCGATCCAATGCCCAGATATCTTTTTCGCTTTTATTCTCATTCATAGTCATTCATATCGTCATCACCCTTTCCTTTACTGCTCGTTAGGTCCCTTGATCAGAACCTTGATCGCCTCTCCCTCCTTGACCTTCTTGAAAGCCTCCTCAGCCTGCTTGAACTCAACAACTCCAGTGATGAGCTTCTTGACATCAACCTTGCCAGTAGCAACAAGCTCAACGGCGAGAGGGTAATCACCAGCGCCGTAGCGGAATGATCCGCTGGCTGTAGCCTCCTTGATGCAGAATGCCATGATGGGGAAGGTAATGTCGGCCTTGCCCATGCCGCCCTGCACGTAGCTACCGCCGTTCTTGAGGACGTGGATAGATGCTTGAATCGAGGGCTCAGCACCGCTGGCGTCAATGACGACGTCAGCGCCTTCGGGGAGATCAGCGAGCTCGCAGATGTTCTTGGCGTTCTCCTCGGGTGCAATGCGCTGAGAGGCGTAGACGTGGGTGGAGGCAAAGTCCTTGGCGAAGTCGAGCTTGCTCTGGACGATATCGACACTGACGATCTTGGAGGCGCCGTAGGCCTTTGCGACAGCGGCGCAGAGAAGACCAACGGGTCCAGCGCCCATGACAACGACAGAGTCGCCGGGCTTGACGCGCGCCTGCTTGACGATGTGCACAGCGACAGCGAGAGGCTCAATCAGCGCACCCTCCTGCTGCGAAACATTATCAGGAAGCTTGAAGCAGAAATCCGCCGGCGCAGTCCAGTAACCAGTCAGAGTCCCATGGTAAGGAGGTGTAGCGGCGAATACCATATCCGGGCAGAGGTTATACTTGCCCGCGAGGCAGTTCTGGCATCTTCGGCAGGGGTAGCCGGGCTCGAGGGCGACGCGGTCGCCGACCTTGAGGGTCTTGACCTTGGAGCCGACTTCCACGATGGTGCCGGCGGACTCGTGGCCTAGAACCATGGGGTCCTCGACGACGAACTTGCCGATGGAGCCGTGGACCCAGTAGTGCACGTCGGAGCCGCAGATGCCGGTGTAGTTGACGGCGACGAGGACATCGTGGGGGCTCGAGAGGGTGGGCTTGGGGCGCTCCTCGAAGGAGACGTCGTTGGGCTTGTTGAGGACGAAGGAGAGGTTCTTGGGGGGGATGTTAGTGAGACGTCATGAGGGGCCATGATGGCGGGGTATGATGTGAGGAGGAGATGAGCTGGGTAAGACATACGCTGGCCATTTTTGCTGTTATTGAGTGAGTAATTGAGAGAAATTGAGAGTTGGGAGACGAGAGATGAGATGAAGAGGAGGAATTGAGTCGCGTGTCGTGGGATGATTAAGTAGGTTCGTCACTCGTAGCTCAAAGTGGGATGTCCGTCCTGTCTTATATGGATCACAGTGGAGTTCAACCAACACCGTCACTATCACCAAGCGCAATTGCAATAATAGCCTGAACAACAAAATCTCTGTAGACTACAATTAAAAAAATTCAGATCATGGTCTAAATCTGCTGATGAGAGCAGCGGCTCATATACCCCAACCTCATCACATGGTCCCTCCCTCATAGAATTGCTAGCCAAATACCCGTCATGATGGTTACACCCCCACGGTTTTTACCCTCGCCAATCAAGAAGCCATGATATCGAGACCACAAGACCCGACAGGATTCTCTCTAAATATGGGGTGCTTGTCATGACGGGAGCGCTTGATGTTCTGATGGGCACTTTAACCAGAGCATTTAACCGCGCGAATGGGAGGCGGGGAATTGGTGGAGTGGGATCCGTCGGTGAGAATTAGACCGGGAAAGCTCCAAGGCTATTTTATAGCTGTGAAGCTAGAGATCAGTGGGTATGGGCATGGCATTGTTGGATGATCAGTCAAGAAGGAAGGGTTGTGGTTCTCAGATCATTGACTCGGATCATGATAGCTTGGCTGCCGTCTCGGTCCCGCAGACTTCCGGGCTTGCATCCGGAGCTTGGAGCAATCACTTGACCATCATCCTCACCTTCAAAAATAATATACCAGCCCGGCAGGTGTTTAGCTTGATGGTCCAGCGGAATCTGTGTTCCTGCGTCAGCTTCTCGATCAGAATTCCGCTGCCGGCGCGGAGCTGCGGCTTTGGGAATAGCGTCCGGATGGTGGATCCGGCCCGGAGCGGGGAGTCTCGGCGATGTGCGATGGGCAACATTAGCCGGTCCCCACTGAGTGAATGAGTATGGGAATCCGTCAAGAGATAGGATTCTAGGGAGGAATTGGCACATGTTCTTTGTTCCTGTCACATTACGTTGCGGATCTCAGCGGCATTAAAGTCCAGGATCTCAACGTTCGCAACACCTGTGGTAATGTGCGAGATGGTCGGAAAGAGGGCTTACAACGAAGCTCTTCACGGCCGCAAGATTAAACATCATGACATAAAATATCATGGCTGTCCAGGAAACGAAGCGTCAATCTTAACTGATCTATTACGACCACTCTTGCGCTATCATACAACAGTCTCAACTATCACAAGTATCCCAGCATCAACCGGTCCCTCTTCCCCATCCATCTAGTTGAGGTTATAGTGCTCCTCCTGGTGACTGACAGAAGAGTGTCGCTTAGTTGTGCTCTCATGGGGATAGTCATGCTCAATGATCGGCTCTCCAAGATGCTCTCTAAGAGCAGAAGGAGGAGCACGTGTAGCGTCAAGAGTAGCGCCGGGAGACTTGTGCATGTCGTTCTGGTAAGACTCCGTGTTTCTTAACCTCATGTTAGCCTTGAACAACATCGTATGTATGAGGAGTGAGCTTACGAAGGCTTTGACTGCGTGGAGGGAACGCCAGGAACGTTCTCTACCAGTGAGTTGATCCTGTCTCCTGTGCGGACACCCTCGGTCTGCTGGTTCTGGTTGGTTGTGGCATCAAGGGGAGACACGTGGGAGTTTGAGCCCAACTCTCTCTGGTTGTTCTGGTTGGTGTTGTTGAAGGTGTTGTTAAAAGACTCGGCGTTGTTTGAGCTGGTGTTGTACGTCTCGCGGAGAGAACCACTGTTGTGAGACTCTTGGTGAGAGCCAGTGTTGCTGTTCTCAGTATTGGAGGGGACGAGTGTCTCCTTGATCTTGTTCATAAGGTCGGCCATTTTATTCCGGTCTTGAGCTTAGATGTTATTAAGTGTAAATAAAGTAGTCTTGTAAGTAAGGTGAAGTAAAGCTCGGTGTAAATTGATGGTTCTATGGCAAGACTTCCAGCGGACACCTCTCTTATATACATCTCATCTTCGCCTCCGACCCCCATCCCCTCACCACTTCCATCATTATTCCCTAATCAATCACCGCCATGAAACACGCTCATTCGACAGCTCGGCTGCTGCGTCATGTCGAAATCGTCATGACGTCGAGTGATCGGCAGAGGCTCCATCACAGAGCGATAAGCATATTCCAAACCCTAAAACTAGCGCTCCATTCTCTTGGTTTTTGTTCCTGGGGCTTGTTAATAATTGCCCGATTCTTCTTCGGGTGACATTGGCCAAGCCTTTTTGGCTGTGCTAAGAACCCTGGTTCGGAAGACATCATCCGTGGGGCTAGAATCTTTCCGCGGATGCATCGCTAAGATGCGGTCTTAATAAGGGTAACTATAGAGTTTTATGAGGGATTTGAAGTTGGGTATTACGCAGATGGGATTATTGCTCCTCGGGAATGAGAAGCTTGTTTGGGTGTGAAAGGGTACCACGTAAGCTCAGGTACAGATCATGATCGAGATGGATGCTCGAAGTGGTTGCACGGCAGTCACATGTGATTGCGCAATCATTCAAGTCAACTAATCAGCGATCCCAGTTCAACGACATCGCTTATACGGTCATATCAACAGTATATAAGTAATCACCTCTTATACATCATCCAGTACCCAGCTCCCAGAGCAGCAACCGCCCCAGCCCACGGCATTACAACCATAACAGCAGCAACAAGGTTACTCTTTGCCTTCTCCTTCACAATTCTCCGTAATTCCGCTGCCTCATTCACCCAGGGAAACTTCTTCTCCGGCACAGGTTTACCCAAAAATTCACAAATTGGCTCCCAGCCTTGTCCCATGCGATATTCTAGCAGCTGCTCCTTAGGCACCATCTCTCGAATAACGCGATGATGGCGATCATACGTTTCTCTTGCGTTCTTGCGAGCTTCTTCGACCGTCTCTGCTTGGAAAAGACCCAGCATCTGCTTTCGCGCCGCTGGACCTGCTCTAGACCCAAGCAGTGGCTCCACGACGTTGACAGAGAACGCGACGATTGGGCCCCAGAGTTGTCTGAGGACACCCTCGTCAATGCTCTTGAACCAAGGGTCGAAATCCCGAATTACGAGGATGACTTTAGCATCTGGGTACGTCTCAATCAGCCGCGGTGCGAAGACCGACGCTACATCGGTGGCGGCTTCGCATTCTCCCCAGATCTCATCCCACTGTTCACGGGTGAAGGGCTTCCCAGTGTATGAGGGAAGATGAGGGAATGAAGCGTCTGAGGCGCGCTCGAGCTTCTTCCAGGCTTCTTTGTCGTCGATGATCTTGAGGCCGTGGAACACGTCTTTGTAGCCGAGAACAGTGAGAGCCTCTGCCATGGATGCTGTGCCTGTGCGGGGGAGGCCGAGGCAGAGGACTTTCATGTCTCGCTTTGGTTTGGGAGGAGTTGTGTTTGGCATTTTGATATGTTTAGATGTGAGGAGTTTGGTGATGAGAGGTTTGAGTTCCTCGGGCTTCAGCTGGAAGATATTGATCTTCAGACCGCAAAATGAGCCGCCGGCAAGTGCTTACCACGCATCACGCTAACGCACCAGCGTAGGATTTCAGAATTCAAGGTTCAGGTTGGGAGTTACAATGAATCACTATTTTAACGGTCAGTCCAATTGCATGTCAGTTCAATTAAACCAATGGACAGCTTTGTGATTGATCATGCATTTGCCAGCGGCTGAGGCTCATTACCCTTTCACCACCTCCGAGCATCCGGGTCGGAAATCCGTTCAATTTCACAGGCATCATCACATTGTGCACAATCACCTGAGACATACACCCATGGTCACTTTAAGCAGAGATAGGTGAGTCACGTAGGAACAATTGATCATGATTTTTAACATTTGACTTCATTAAAGAACTATTTCCGCTTATGCATAGGTAATCTCAAGAGATCTGGTATATCCATCCATGATCCTCTTCATCCTCTCCTCATTACAGCCAACGGCGTCCTCTGTGGTTCATTCTAGGGTTTCCTCCGGTAGCGAGCTCATATCTCATATCTACGGCTCAGTCATTTCCTCCTCGTCCACCTTTTTCTTGAACCCTTCCACGTTCCGTTGTTTGCACCGTTTTGAGTTTTGGGGCTATCTACCTCTTCATTGGCAGAATTATAGCAAAGAACTTGTTCCCTTTCCTAAGAGAATTTGTTCACGCCTTCTTCTCGGCGTTATTGCGTTGAGCAGCAGCTTGTGCGTCGATCTTCTCAGAGTCGTGACGCACGCTGGCCTCGCTGGAGTCGGGGGTGAGATACTCGCCGAAAGTGCGCTGCTCAAGATCCATGTCCTTCCACTCGACGCCCTGGTTCTTGCGGGCTTGACGGCGGAAGTACACGCGCTTGGCAAACTTCCAGGCCTCGATGCCGCCGAAGAAGAGGCCGGCGGCGATGAAGACGATGGCCCACTCCCAGGTGATGCCCTTGTGCTTGAAGACGGTGTCGCTGATGACGGGGATGTACTGGATGGGGAAGAGGGTGACGAAGCCGAGCATGATGGCCCAGAAGAGGAACTGGTTGCGCCAGACGTCGTGCATCCACTGGGTGAAGTAGAGCTTGGAGCCGGGCTGCATGCGGAAGAAAGATCGGCGCTTGTCAATCATCTCCCAGGCGAGGAAGAGGGAGAACCAGGTGAGACAAGCAAAGGTGGTAGCACGGGCCTTGAAGACGGTCTCACAGCTCTCGCTGTAGTTATCGTTACAATCCTCACCGAGCTCGCCGTTGCCGAAAGCATACAGACGGAGGACGAAGGCGCTAAGACAGAGAGCAGCGATCCAGAGACCGTAGACACACATATCGATGATGAACTCGAGGGAGAAGACACCAGTCTTGAGAGAAATCGGGGGTCGGCGAAGAATACCAGCGACAGCGCGCTCGAAACCGAGACCCATGTCGGGAAGACCAGAAGTCATCATGATGATCCACATGATCTGGACGGGAGCGATAGGGAACACGGAGAGACCTGTCTTGTCCTTGAAGACGAGACCGACGAGAAGGACGACAGCTTGGGCGACGTTGGTGGCGAGCACGTGGAGGATGAACTTCTGGATGTTGTCAAAGATACGGCGACCTTCCTCGATGGCGGCGACGATAGAGGCGAAGTTGTCGTCGCTGAGAACGATATCGGAAGCATCCTTTGCGACGTCGGAACCGGCTTGACCCATGGCAATACCAACATCGGCACGGCGGAGAGAGGGAGAGTCGTTAACACCATCACCAGTCTGTCAAGTTAGCAAGAGACATGAGAAAAGAGACGAGGGTAAGAACATACCATAGCGCAGAACTTGTCTCGGCGGTGCAGGGCTTCAATCATGCGGACCTTGGTCTGAGGAGCACATCGGGCAATAACAAGAGGTAGGAAAGGAAGCTGGTCGACTTCATCATCGGTAAGACCATCGAAAGTGGTGGCAGTCATGACCATAGTAGCAGCAGTGTCCTCGGCGACGAGATCCATACGGGTAGGCAGGATACCGACCTCAATGGCAATAGCCTTGGCGGTCTCGGGGTGATCACCAGTAAGCATGTGGACGGAAATACCAGCCTCGTGACACTCTCGGACGGCGGGAGCGGACTCAGGACGGGGAGGATCATAGAGACCAACGAGACCACGGAACACGAGATCACACTCAACAGTGGTGCGGTCAATCTCATCGCCCTTCTTCATGTCAACGTTGTAGGGCTTGGAAGCAAGAGCGAGGACACGGAGACCCATTCCGGCGAAAGACTCCATGTTACGGAGGATCTGCTCACGGAACTCATCGGTGATGGGGACTTGCTCCTCGTTATCCTCAGGGCAGTATGTAGCACAGGCACCAATGACACGCTCGACAGCACCCTTGGTGAAGGCGAAGAGCTGGCTGGTTCGGTTATCCTTCATGATGACAGACATGCGCTTGACATCAGAGTCGAAGGGAAGCTCGGCGATCTCACTGTACTGGTTGGCGGCGTCGTGGCTGGTAAGACGGAGACGGTTCCAGTCGAAACGAGAAGCGAGGACCTGGATGGCAATCTCGGTGGGATCACCGCGGGCATGCCATTCACCGTTCTTCTCGTTGACGGTGGCAAGGTTCGCGAGAGAAGCAACTTCGAGGAACTTGACGAGAGAAGACTTGGACTGGTTGAGGAGCTCGCTAATAGGAGAGAGAGAACCACATTCGTCACCACCCTGCTTGAGGGGAAGCTCGTGGGGCTGGCTGCGAGACCAGCGCATGTCACCAAGGGTAGGGTTGAATGGCTCAGTGGTGTTCTCGATGAGATAGGTTCCCTTTCCAGGAGTCCAGGCTCCACGGGCGACCATCTTACCTTGGGTGAGAGTACCAGTCTTGTCAGAGCAAATATCGGTAACAGCACCAAGAGCCTCAAGAGACTTGAGGTTACGAACAATGACGTTTCGCTCAACCATGCGCTTTGTACCAGCAGCCATGGTGATAGTCAAGACAACGACCAAACTAGCGGGAATCATGGACAGACCAGTAGCAACGGCGTAGATAATAACCTGCTGGGAAGCATCGAAGTCGTTGGCAGCAAGGACGATAATGGCACAGATGACGGCAGTACCGAAGAGGTAGATTGCCAGACGGGAGAGCTTCTTCTGGAGAGGTGTGCCGACGTTGACACCGAGGAAACGGCCAACAGCGTCGGTGAAGGTAAGAGTGTAGGCTTCGAGATATCGGTGAGGCTTGGCGGAACCATCGGCCTTGCGCTTCACGGGACGGACCTTGCTGTCCTTCTTTCGGAGGGCAGCAGCGATAGCGCCGATTTCAGTGCTGGTGCCGGTAGCGAAGACGATACCCTTGGCACGACCTTTTGTGACGGTGGAAGAGCTGTAGGCGACGTTGATACGGTCACCAGGTCCGGTGTTGTCCTCAAAGACCTCATCCTCGTTCTTTCGAACGGGGAGAGACTCACCAGTCAACATGGCCTCATCAGTCTCAAAGTTAACAGCCTCAATAAGTCTACACCAATTAGTAACTACCCCCAGTATAAGTGCCAGGCTACTCACCGGACATCAGCAGGGATCGTATCTCCGGTCTTGATTTCCACAAGATCACCGGGAACGACCTCAACGGAGGGAACCACCTTGGAGTCTCCATCGCGCACAACACTAGCAGTGGGAGAAGACATGGACCGCAGAGAGTCCATGGTCTTCTCGGCAGAGTACTCCTGGAAGAAACCGACAGTGACATTGAGACCAATGATGAAGGCGACGACACCACCCTCAATCCACGACTTGATACCGAAAGAAACAGCCATGGCGAGAATAAGCACCTTGGCAGACGTCAGTAATCATCGACATAGCGTCGGGCAGGGGTGTGAGCAGGTGGCTAGGGGGACCAAAAACGACGGGCTGCCTAATCAGGTAATATGCAGTCGAGTGGCGCGAGAAGAAGAAAAATAGTTCAGCCATCAAGATATGCTTAAACCATTAAACTTTGGAGTGTGTGGGGGTCTAGGAAAGGGAGGGGACTGGGCTGGACTCACCAGCGTCATGGCGTTGGCGACCTGAGCGATGATGATCTTGAGGGGCTGAACGCCATCAGCTTCGCCGAGATCGTTGTTGCCAAACTTCTCATGTCGTTGTTTGGCTTCAGCCTCGGTGAGACCGCTGAGGGTATCAGTCTTGAGCTCCTCGACGACCTGGTTGAACGTCAAGGCGTGAGCGGGACGGCTCATGGGCTCGTTGCTCTGGCCAGAGACATGGTTGTCGACGGAGTCGTCCTTCTTAGCCATGGTTGTAAGTCGAAAGCTAGCAGTTCGCCAGCGTTGCTTATGTTGTTGTTATATATATCGACTCGGTGCTGGTATACATGAGTTGGGAGAGAGAAGAAAAGACCCTTAAGCCTATGTCTGGGGATTCCTGTAAGATGAATTTGCAGGAAGCCTTTCGTCTGGCGTCGGAAAGGGTGTTTTGTTGGAGATCTAAGTGAAGAGATCCTTGGGGAGAAAGGGAAGAGAGGAACGAGAATTGCATCGTGCGGGGAGATGGGGAAGGTCTTATAGACGTCTGTCCCATCGTCGACGACAGAAGAGCAAAAGCAGTCAATGCTTATCTCGCCAGAGTCTTGGCTCAAGTCACTACTATCTGGGTTGAGAGAGATGGATTTCACTCTTTTCTCCACATGGGCCAAGAGGCATTACCCAATTTTTCCTTCTCTGCGGTGCAGTTGCTCTGTTCCAAAGGCGGGGAGGCATTGGGATTGGGCATTCTGTGAGAGTCTTGGCGATGATACGAAACCTTGGTTTGTTGTTGTGTAGGTAGTGTTGAGAGTATAGTGTACGCCCCCCGGCCTTGTCCGACGAGTCCACTCCGCCCCGGGGGAGGGGTCCCCACTGCTGAGTGAGTGGTGAAGGCGCCGTTCTGTACGGTAGGTTCAAGAGGCGTCGGCACGTCATTTGGAGATGGCTACCAAGCATCCTGTGACGCGGCGTGGCGGGCTCGGCATCAATTGGGCTTCCTGAGTGGGCGACCTGAGGCTTGGTATTCTTGGGAGACAAGGGTTAAAAAAGAAGAACCATACCAGTATCTTCACTAAAAGACTAGGTTCAGAATAAACCCGAACTCGAATTGCCTTGGAAGAGGGGACTCAAATAGCGGTACCAACAAAGATATCGTCAGTGCTGTCGGGGGTTTGCAGTGTCAGAGCCTTGTTTGAAGCCTTGCTCATTGTCACCTGGTGAGGCTCTCGTGAGGTTTTCAGGGACCCTTCCATCTCTTCCCAGTGCCGTCACCGACGGTGGATACACGCTGTAACCGAGTTCAGTTCACTGCATTTTCAGTGCATATGGCCCCTAACTTAGAACCGACGTTAGACGAGTGCCCTGTCCTACCTAAATCTACCCCCCCCCC
>JAAOAT010000948.1:0-15131 GCA_013186855.1 Fusarium ramigenum | reverse complement strand
GGGGAGATAGGGTCAGGGGTTGGTGAGAGTCTAGACCCTGACGAGTGAGGGACCGCGATTTGAATGCTCCGTGACAAGCGTGATGAAATAAAACGGGCGGATAAAAAGAAGAAGGGGTCTCTGAGCCAGTCATTCTCTGTACGTGATAGGTTTGTCGCCCAGTAACATTTCGCAAATCAGCCTTATCACCCTTCACCTAAGATCTTCTCTCCATAATTCATTCATCCGAGACCATCAACACTAACTAACCCGTCTCGCCTGTCCAACCTGCGCTATTGAATAGCGCTCCGAGGTCGGCAATTAACTTTGGCGCCATCACCACACGGTCCAAGGCCAAGAACAGAATTGTCGCCTAGGTCCCTTTTCTGGAATGACGCTGCCCAGAAGCCAAGAACGCTATTTACGTTGGTCTTTTACCCAAAACCACGTGGTTGTGGATGGCAATTAAACTGCTTAGCACGCCGCACGCGCACACGACTCCTTCGTCCAATTTGATCAAGCCCGCAGCTGCTGAAGACACGGTAACGTCGCAAATACCAGCTAGTAATTGGAGCTTGCTGGCGTGCTTCTTACTGGTCTTATGTCAGATGCGGCACAGTATTCACACGTGAAAAACAATTAAATGTACAGTTTACTCACAAGATCAATTGCTTTTCTGGGTCTTGATTGGGGAGGAGTTTCAATTGGCACAGCGAGTATATCTGCGCGATGATCCCGCAGACGCCAGCGGCAAACCATATCCGAAACGCCCTGATCTCCAACCGCCTTGCACCTTTCCAGGGGATAAAGCCGATGCTATTGGCGATAGTCGCGTTATCAAACGTCAGGTATACCGCTATCAGTAGCTGTCGAACGACGGTGACGTATGCCACAAAGTAGTCCTGGTGCGGCTTCTTCCGCGTTAGTGAGTCCGCGGCGCGATTGAACTGCTGGATGAATCTGCCGGTCCGGAGAATCTTTGCCGTTAGTGCTAGTTGTTTCATCAAAAGCTGCCACCGCTGGATTGAAGCTACGGGCGCGTCGTTTCGGCCGAGAAGCCAGGCTGTCGTGCGGGATGAGAATATGAGGAGTTTGAGGAGGATGTCGCGCTCGGTGGTGGTGAAGCGCATGTGGCTGAAGTTTGAGGCGATTGTTGTTACATCTTTTATCATTTTGCGCGCTGCGGAATGAGTGTGAAACTGCAAGGTAAGGCTGGAGAATGGTGAGGTTGAGGTGAGGCAGAGGCGGTGAAGTTGCTGGGGTTGCGATACGCCAACGGGGTCGAGGAGCACGCCACCTCTTTGGGATGCGGAGAGCGTATTCTAGCGAGTTAACTTGATGATTTTCTCGATGATGGAAAAAGATGCCGAGGCTTGATGATAAGAGGATCTGGGAATAAACTCATTGAAGATTAACGATAGTGGGTCATGACCGAAGCTGGGGGCATCCGTGTTTTGTGCAGCGGTATCAGCCAAAGAATTTGACGAGTATTAACCAATTGACGGTGCAGTTTTACAAACATCAAACCCGTGCATGTATCTCGATATGACGAAACTCATTGCATACTACTAGATTGAGCGTTGTGGCGAGCAACAATACTTCTGTCCCTTGACTGTAGGGTATTTTTCGCTTCAAGCTTCAACCGTTGTCTTGACCATAACCATACCTCAAGATACAGTCGAAGCGCATTGACCTTTACAAGTTATGACAAGGAACAACAAAGCAGATTGACTACCCGTTTCTATTGATGCATTATTGTTTGGGGTGTATCTGTGCGTCTGCTTGATAGTAACAGACACTCCTTAACAATGATGCTCAACATTGAAATAGCTCTCGGAACAAGGACCCAAAACAGCACGCCACATCCGCAGACAGGAAGACACATTCTATTTCCATCAGTCACATATCACATAATATCACGACATCTATAGTCGAAACATCACGAACTCATTGCTCTATCAAGTCTTCCCCGTATCTTCACGATAGCGATCTCGGACTTCGGCGGCCTCAGACGCATCGAGACCACTGTATCCGGGCTCCACCACTCGCACGAGCCTCGGCTCGTTCGCCAACCCGATAGCTTGGGTAGCAGCGCGGAATTAACAGCGCCAGATTTCCACCATCATGGTGAGGCACGGTTCGAGACATTGGCGGTCTTATTCCCGTATCTTGCGGCAGTGGCTGAAACTGCCAAGGCAAGGTCGTTGTAGCCAAAGGCATGACTCCGTTTGCATTTAAGCTTACAACGATCGGCAAGGCAGACAGAGACGTGAGTAGGAAGAATCGTAAGTTTTATACGAAGGTGATTATTTATTGTGTTCCATTATTAGACGCGTCGGGAAATAAAGGAAGTGATCGCGTCTTACATGCATTGAAGATCATCCGCGCTGATTGGTCTGCTCGGTTTTTGATACAGTCATTGTGGATGATCGCTGATCCTACTTTTGGGCTGTTGATGGGGGCCATTTAAGAAGAACCACAGTCAAAATCACAGTTTTATAGCAGTAGATAGTGACTTATTGTATTGACACTTCAAGAATATATCTGAACGTGATGTAATGAGTATGGTGCAAAGGCATGACAAGTCCGAGTCCGACGGAAACGGATGACCTATAAACATCACAGCCCACTTGGCACATCAAAAACTCCATTAATCATCAGAACTGCCACTGACCGTTTCCAATCTTACCCAATCATCAGTCTGTCTCCATCCCTAACGAGTTTAAACCCACAGTAAGCCGCCAAGATGCCGTCCTCATTGGCAAGACTACCAGCTCAGCCCTACCCATCGACCGAGTTCCCTCTCATCCTCCCTTTCTTTCTCCTCTCAACTTTAATTCTAGCTTGCCTTCCCCTTCCCGTGTATTTGTTTATCTACCCTTTTAGCTCCACTCAGTACGATGCCGACCCTCGAGCCTGCGACTGATCTTGACTCCAACGTCTGGTATCAGCTCTCCGAGTTGGCTGTCGATGATAACGATGGGGACTTCAAGTCTATGCTTCAACCTACTGCGCCCGGCGGTGACTTGAGAGTCGGGACTCCTAACGGAAATTCATACTGACAGTTTGTATGTTGATCACTCTCGCGTATCAAATAAAGATACTAACGGCGTGTAGCAAAAGATAGGAAACAAGCCTGGCCGCTACCAGCTTCGATGCTCAGACACCACCGTCAAGAAACAACTATCCGTATACTACCGACCGGAGGTCATCGACTCGAAACTCCGCACAAGGCCATGTTTGATGCCGATTGAGGACAGCGAAATGCAGCAATGGGATATTTCACGATGGGACTCTGATACATATCGGTTGACGAATGTTGAAAACGGGACGAAATGGAACTTGGACTGTATTCCTAATGGGCCGTTTATATTGAGCTCTGATCTTGAGGGGGCGCAACCGCGGCAGCATTGGTTGATGAGTAGTGTTGGACTGGTTAATAATGAGATGTACTCTACGGTATACACGGCGGTAAGTCAAGAAACTGTACCCATATGCGACCGTAGCTGATTGAAGTCACAGCCGCCAGCGTCAACGGGTGAAAGCACCGCTACAGCTGGTACGACAGGCTCCGACTCAACAGCCGCCACCGCCACTGCAGACTCAAACAGCGACTCCAGCAATGAGAGCAACGACAGTGGCAGTAGCAGCCGTGGTCTCTCAACCGGCGCAGTCGCAGGTATATCCGTCGGCGTGACCCTAGGCGTCGTCGCACTCGCCCTCGCAGCATTCTTCTTCTGGCGTCGCAACAAGCGCAAGTATCAAGTCGCCGGCACCAGCTCCCCAGACTCTCCCGGAAAGCCTGGCAATTCCCCCATAGCCGCGTCGCCTAACCCCGCGTACAGTTCTGTCTACTCAGCTGAGAAGAATAATGCGACGCCGGCGGCTGAGATGATGCATGAGCAGAGACCTGTTGAGCTGTCGACTGGCCAGCACCAAAGACATGAGCTGGCATAGGGGGTGATTGGGGTTACGTTCATCTGTACATATAGCAACGATGCATTCCAGCGAGGCGCATGATACCAAGACTGTATAATACATAATTAATCACTGGATACCAGGAACAAAAGCCCTCGGCGAAAAATTGAATGCAAGAAATAAAAATATGATTGATGATATGTGGAAAGTGCAAAAGAAAGGTCTCGGAGGGAGTCGAACCCTCGCTGGCGGAATCAGAATCCGCAGTCATAACCGTTAGACCACGAAACCATTAAAGGTATGACCTTGATTGCTGAGAGCGGAAAACACAATCGGCATCTAAATTCGCTACCCTACACGCGCCCGCCTATGGTCCCACAAAGCTGAGCGGATACTTCTGTTACCTGGATTTATTTAACAGTCGTTTAGAACTTGACATGCTCGTCATGAGACATCAGGCTATTGCAGTATTTGAAAGCTGACAGAAACAGTGTGTTAAAGTTCGCAATATTATTATACTCATTGTAAGCACTTTAGGTCGAAAGCATTGCCCTTAGGAACAACATTCCTTAACAATAGTGCTTATGTATTTAGTCTAGGGGTAGATGGGCCGAGTCGTTGAAGATGATAAAGACTTTGTAGATATCTTAAATTTAATAGAGTCACGGAAGTCTGCCGATAGATGCCAGAGTCTGATGCCGCTCTGCCTGCGCTAAGAGTCTAGATAAAGTATCTGAAAAATACTACTAAGGGTTCTGTCATCTTAAAACTACTTGAAGAACAAAGTTTATTTAGCACGAGGCATTAAGATGCAGGATGTGATTTCATAAGATTGAAGCTTATTCAATGTTGCTAGAACCTAGAATTCCATTTGAGTAGATTGATCAGCGTGACAGACCTTTGTTAGATGCTTCGCATAAATAACTTAACAGTCTTGCAACACTATTAGATAACCACTTATTCCTTTCCATGCTTCTTTTCCACTAGGAAGCTTTCTTGCTTCTATGAGATTAGGGTTTTATATCATGTATAGCATTCCAGCCAGCTTTACCAGACGCAGAGCCAGGGCTGAACAGCGCCATTGTATTGAGCAACAGAGTAATGAAAGATTTGATATATCATCAATTTCATAGAAGCTACCAGGAACATCCATAATTGGGAATCCGTAATGGCGCCTTTTGGATGATCCCAAAGCTCTTGTTATCTGCTCAGGCTAACTGACAAACACCCAAACATTGTTGCCTCCCTATGTCTCTCCTTCACTCCACATCTCCACCTAGATATAAGTCTTAAGAAGAGAGTTGTAGTACGTGTAAGCAGTACCACTGGGAGGCTCAAAGCTGTACATATAGTCACCCCACCAAGGACCAGCAGCCCACCAGGTAACACCCTTCCAAACATCAGAGTTCTCCTTGAGATAGTCCAGCATGTTCTTGACAGCAGTCTTGCAAGTGTCGTTGGGACCGCCGGCGAATTCGCCGATCATGCCGATCTTCTTGTTCTTCCTCAACCACTCGGTAGCAGCCTTTAGACGCTCGACTCCAATGGTGGTGGAGACACAGTTGGGTGAAGTACCGGAGCTGTCAGAGTCGAGGTACTGATGCATTTCGTAGACGATCTTGTCAAGAGGGTCGGTGAGAGCCTGGTGATGTTAGCTACGAGAGTCATTGCGGGAAGGGGAATACATACCTTCATGTTGTCGTTGACATCGGGCCAAGACCAAGCACCAGACCATTGGTTACCCTCAACAAAAATAGTCTGAGTAGCGCCAGCATCACGAATACCGTTAATAGCAGCCTGGTTCAAATTGAGAACAAGAGTCTGATCCATAGTGTTGTACTCATTGTTAGTGTCAAAGATGATCTTGCTGTTGCTCTTGAACTGGGTAGCAAAGTTCTTCCACCACGTCTGGAAGTCAGAAGTCGAAGTGATGATATTGTTAAAGTAGCGGCCGTAGTTGTGAGGGTCGAGAATCACGTTGGCGCCCTTGCCGGTGATGTGCTCCACGATTGAGGTCAGATTCTTCAGGTAAGCTGTGTCAAAGGCTCCGGTCATGGAGCTGGGGTTTGTGCGTTCCATGCGGAGTTGAACGCGGAAGGTGTTGTAGCCTTGCGAGATGAGGGTCTATACAATGTCAGTCTCATTCTCACCATTATGGCGTTTAACTTACATCAACGGCAGCCGGATCAGGGAAGGTGAAGTGCTTTCCCCAAGTTCCAGGCAAATTGGTCTCACCAAACTCAGCACCCGCCTCGTTAGTACCAACCCAGAGAAACTTTCCATTTCCAGGTGTACCAGTAGGTGTGCTACCGCCACCAGTAGTGGTCTTGAGGGTAGTAGTAGGCTCCTCAGCAGTGCCGGGGATACACTGGCTGTACCACTCATTGACGACGGTGCACTTGTAGCCGGAGACACAGGTCTTTGAGCCAGTCCAGTTGTTTCCACCGCATTGTGCCCAGGCACCGCTTTGAGCGGCCGAAAGGCCGGTGAAGAGGCTGAGAGCGAAGAGGGACTTCATGATGCTGGTTGATCTGGATGCACTTGTCAACTGAGGAGTTTTGATGAGTTGAGGGATTCGTGAATCTTTTATATGTGAGCTACTAGGGGTAGGAAATGGGATCTTAGCCAGATCGGGAGTATATCTTTCGACGATGTCGGAATTAGTTGCTCGACCTCCGTCGAACCATAACTGGCGTCACTAAGATGCGCAAACTGTCAATCATCCCGTGAAAAGCCAACTACCGGCCCGCGATCCGTAACAATCTACGGAGTTTTCATCCGCCAAGCCTTGGACAGTCCATCGAAGGAGCATCTTGAGCATCCGGAAGGCTTCTCCATCCGGGAATCGTTACTCGACGGATCCGTAACTGACCACGGAAGACGTGACTCCGCGCTATGAACATCACGGGCACATGATCAATTTTAAAAGTGGTATCTACCAGCCTGGTAATGTAAGGAGACATGAACCGTGTTTCTGGGGTCGGATCGTGGCATTGTGTGGGGATCGGAGGTTGGTCCTCCGAGGCTGTTTTGAGATTGGAGCGATGCTCGGGTCTTCGGAGACAAGGCCCACGGATCCGTCATTGAAGGGTTAATTTTTAATAACACATTTCAAAAAGGTTAATTGAAGAGATACCGTTGCAGTCGATATTCATTGTAGGTTCACAATTGTTGCAATCTTGGCTTCTGCGATGGCTTGGAGTGCAAGATCGTGAAGACCGCGTCACTTGCCAACCTTCACTCTCGATCAAAGCCAGGATGCCCATCG
The DNA here is from genome assembly GCA_013186855.1 of Fusarium ramigenum. Lineage (NCBI taxonomy): Eukaryota > Fungi > Ascomycota > Sordariomycetes > Hypocreales > Nectriaceae > Fusarium > Fusarium ramigenum. Next base: position 7,966 of record JAAOAT010000948.1, on the reverse strand, counting down.
CGGGGTCAAACGAAGTTGATGATTCTTTTAACTCTCATAATTTGAGATGTATTTGTTACCGTGGAGTAGGACTTGTCTGTTTCGCACTCTACAAGTACAAACTCCACTGCAAATGAGTTGTTAAGGTACAATTCGAGACAACACATTCAGTATCCCTCAACCTGGATGATCTTAAGAAAAGCAGCTCCCATACTACAAGCATGCATCGAAAGAAGGCAATTATTGGATAGCATTCATGGTATCACCAGGTGACCCAGAAATGAAGCTTCTTAAACGCCACGTTCAGAGCTCTCTTATCCGCAGGTAGCAATAGAACTCTAAATGAATGCCTGTTAACGTTGAGTAGTTCAGTATCTATCACGCCGAATAGAAGCTTAGGTCTCAGAAAAAATGACTTCCAGTCTTTCGAACTGATAAATATGGTCAGAAGAGAGATAGCCGAACCCTTCCATATTCACATTGTCTTATCTTCTCACCCTGTCACTCGGAGTGCAGTGTTACCAGTAGCTAGGCTTCGTGACCAAAAGCTACTTTACTATTAGTAAGAAACTTTATCCAATTAAGAATACCAGGACCAAGAACGCCATATCCCACAAAAGGTCTAAACCCCACTCATCCTATCACCTAAACTGTCCAAACCAGATACTATCATCCGGCCTCATCCCCTTCATTACACCCTCCCTACCACACAACCCCCTCTCCTCATCACCAACCTTCCAATCCTTCATAACCTCTGGCCTCACCAACATCTGCATCAACATTCCGGACTCAGCATGCCACGTATTATGACAATGAAAAGCCCATAAACCCGGATTATCCAGCACAACCCGAATAACAGCCCAAGCATATCCCTCGACAGTAAGTGTATCTCTTCTCAGTGGATTTTCCAAAAGGCCGTGTGATTCTAGGTATTTAGGGAGATCTGCTGCGCTGGGGGGATAGCCGTCGCGGCCTTGGAGGAGGACGAAGAATTTATGTCCGTGGAGATGAAAGGGATGAGCGCCATCGTCGAAGTTGTTGATGGAGATGTCTATTGTTCGAATGCCAGTTGTTTCTAGCACGAATTCCTTTTGGCGTTCGAAGACCTTTTCGTTGATGGCGATGGGGTTCTTGATAGACGTGCTCTGTAATCCGCTGTCGAGGAATCGATGTAAAGATGGATGTGTTGCGTTGGCATGCCAAGTCGATTCATTGAAGAACCCCCTTGCCAAGCGCCAATCTCCTATCTCAAAGTTTGCGCGAAGAACGATGACTTCGTCCGCTGGAGGTGGCGTTACAACTTCAACGGGTCGAAGGGCGGTGGTGTTCAGATCCCGACATATGACTTCAATCGCATCAGGCCATTCCTTGCTCTTTGGCTCTTCAGACGCTATCTTCTCATCCTTGCCGGTATATCGGATAATGGCCCTCGTTTCAGACTGAAGACGTTCATTCTTATTCTTAAAGCAGTGCGTCACCATCCTAGCCCTCATCCAGAACGTCGAAGCTGTTGTGACATTCGTCTCAAGGACAACGCTATAACGCTGCGCTGGAAGGACGTTTACTCGATGGATTGGTTCAGGATGAACGTCTGTGCCATCGACTTCAGTGACGTAGAACGGATGCTCGTCGAATTGGATCTGAAACTCTGCAAAGGCGCCGACGTTGATGATCCGCAGTCTGTGACGCTTCCCAGCTTCAAGATCAATCGTTGGGATCGCACGGTTCGTGGTATTACACGCCCAACCCTGAAAGTCCTTACAATCGCGAACATTCCGCCCGTTGATAAGACCGTTATCTGGCACCGGCTCGTTATTCTCTTGATCCGGAGCAAGATACTCCATCAAAAGCTCCGATGTCAAGTTATGATAATGATCCTGAACCATCACAACTCTATCAGTCGCATAATCCATCTTCTGCAGGCCCTTCTCCTTCTTGGAGTGAACAACCATAGGTCCAAGCAATCCATCTGACGCTTGTGCGCTATGATGCGCATGATACCAATACGTGCCGTGCTGACCCTTGACATCAAATTTATAAGTAAAGTTTGAGTTTGGCGCGATGGCGCACTGAGTAATGCCAACTGTTCCATCCATATTATTGGTGCCGTTCTGAAACATGCCGTGGAAATGAATCGCAGTCGCATTGACAGCTTTGTTTTCGACGTGGACGATGATAGTATCGCCTTCGTTGCATTCAACGAGAGGGCCGGGGTATTGATTGTTGATGAGAATCATTGGTCTGAAGACGCCATCGGGATTGAGGACGGCGTCGTTGATGGTCCAGAAATATTCTCTTGTTGTTGGAGGGGAGTTGAAGTTCCATGATGATGAGAGGATGTATTCTTTTGTGTCGCGGAGTTGAGGTGCTGAGGGGATGGATTCTTGGTGGTTGATTGTCTCTGGCGTTGGAGCGGGCTTGCTCGGTTGAGGGGGTTTTGGGTGGGTTTCTTTGTGTTCTGAGGGTCGGGCCTGGAGGTTGAGAGTGACTGCTGCCAAGAGGAGAATTGAAATGAGACCAGCGACCGCGATGAATATCGTCAAAGCCTTGCTTTTTGGTGTTTTGGTCTTCCATGAAGCTTCCTCGCCCGCTTGCTCCGACTTTGAGCCAGCCTCATCACCAAGAAACCACGTCCCCTCACCATCTCTCTCAACCTCCTTCACCCAAGGCGCCTTGATCTCATCCATATCCTCTCACGGTCAAAAAAATACAAAAAAAGCCCACGTTGTCATGTCGTTCGTTCAAAAGAACAAACCTCAAGTCCAAGATGAACCCTCAATGTATACGCCACCCCACCATAACAGGGATCTTCTTAGCGTGACGTTAAACCCGAGGAACCGGAAGAGTCGGCACGCGAGCAGGACCCTTCCAACGCCCCAAGGACACTCACACGTGCCCTGCCTATGCAGTCCATTGGCGTTACATTCTCCGAGGACATATTACAAAAGTCCAATATGATTTACACCAACGACGTTGCGTTGACCGACGGTGGAGAAACGCACGGCACGGTATCCGTGCAGTTTGATCTGCGCTCCTATATGAAACCCAATAACGCTGCTGCCAATTGAGCGTCGATCTTTAGCTCAAGTTCAAGTTCGAGTTTGTCAATCGTTATGCTCTTCCAAACTGCTACCCTCTTGGCCGTTGCTGGTCTGGCCTTTGGCCACTCTTATGAGCCTCCCAAGGAGCATAAGCAGCACAAGCAGCAGACTGGCTGGGAGACTAGCTACACTGCCACTGGCACTGCTGAAGTCGCCGCTGCTGCTGCGACTGCCAAGACTAGCAGTCCTACTTCCCATGTGAAGGGCAAGGCATTTGATCGCATTGCCATTATCTACTTTGAGAATGAGAACTACGAGAAGGCTTTCGGTGACCGTAAGTTTTCCCTCCTCAATTGATCCAAAAACAAGAACTGACGGGAATAGCCAACTTCACTTGGCTCCGCAAGAAGGGCATCACTCTCGAGAACTACTTCGGAGTGACCCATCCCTCTGAGCCAAACTACATGGCCGCCATCGCAGGTGATTATTTTGGCATGCAGAACGACGACTTCAACCGCAACCCGCGCAACGTCTCTACTGTCATTGATCTCCTCGAGCACCGCGGTATCTCCTGGGGTCTGTACCAAGAGGACATGCCCTACTCTGGATTCGAGGGCTTCTCGTGGGTGAACCACCAGAACGGCAAGAATGACTACGTTCGCAAGCACAACCCCGCTGTTCTCCACGACAGCATCGCTACCTCTGAGCAGCGCCTTTCTCAGATCAAGAACCTCTCGCTCGTCGACACTGAGAAGTCTTCCTTCCACAAGGACCTCAAGGAGAACAAGCTTCCTCAGTGGATGTTTATCACCCCCAACATGACTTCTGATGGTCACGACACTTCTGTTACTGTTGCTGGTCAGTGGGCTCGTACTTTCCTCGAGCCTCTTCTCAAGGACAAGAACTTTATGCAAAACACTCTTGTCCTCGTTACTTGGGATGAGAACGAGACCTACGCTCGTCAGAACCACATTCTTGGCATCCTCCTCGGCGACGCAGTCCCCAAGCATCTCGTCGGAACCAGCGACAACAGCTTCTACAACCACTACTCCGAGATCGCCACCGTCTCCGCGAACTGGGGTCTCGACACCCTCGGCCGGTGGGACGTGGGCGCCAACGTGTTCAAGGTTGTTGCGCAAAAGACGGGCGACAAGATCCGCAAGTGGAAGTCTCACAAGCTGGACAGCTACTTCTGGAACGCCTCGTATGCTGGTCCCTTCAACACCAACGGTGGAAACAAGGAGTATGTTGCGCCCAACTTGGATCTCGAGCATAGTTTCTCTGGACGAAAGATCTTTGAGCCTATTCATCAGGAGTGGAAGAAGAGCAAGAATCCTACTTACTACAAGGATACTATTGAGGTTAATGATGGACTTAACCCTCCCAAGGGTTATGAGCCTGCCAAGTCTACCTAGATTGCTTGATAGATATCGGTGTAATCAGGACAATGTAAATAGCATCACTTCTATGGTATCAGTCTAGATAGAATAAACAGCCAATTACACTTAATCTTAACCTCTAATCCTCAATAAACATTTCTAAACAACGTTTCATTATTCGTGGTTCAATTGCCAAGCACATGCCAGATCGCCAAGTCAACGGGCCGAACGATCCATCCATTAGCCTTTCGTTGCTTCAGGGATCTTTTGCACTAGGACACCATCTCCCAGGGGCAGACGAATCAAATAGCGCACTTTGGTCAGCGGTCGCTAGCGCGTGGCCGACCTGTAAGATCGCGGCGTTGCACCATGTGCGGTGTAGATCACTTCGCTTGCGGGACTGTTTTGCGCTGCGGTCGGCAATATCATGCCGTGAGCTATCCTGTCTTGTCACCGATGAGATGCATCATGGGATGGAATAGGAAGGCACGTGGGAGGTGTGAAGGACTTGTGTTTCTGCGCTCTTGAGACTTTCTTCCTTCTTGCATCTTCGGTTGTGAACTTGAGATTTGGAGATTAGCAGCGTTGTTCAAAATGAGGTCATCACAGAGTCCAGCATTCAAACGGTTTCTATCCGACTTTACGCTCGGTTTCTCAGATGGACTTACGGTACCTTTTGCCCTGACGGCTGGGCTGAGCTCGCTTGGAAAGACGGATACTGTCATCACTGGCGGATTGGCAGAGCTATGCGCGGGCAGCATCAGCATGGGGATTGGAGGATATCTCGCGGCACGAGACGAACGTGCAACTTGCGAGCCCAAGTCCAAAGACTTGGAGGACTCGAGAGAGAGTTGTGAGAGGAACAGCGAGAGCGACTACATGGTTGAACAATCTGAGAAGATGCAGATGCAAGCGGAGGAGCTGGTGCGACAACATCTAGAGCCTTTGGACCTCCCAAGTTCAACAGTCACGACAATCCTCAACACGATTCAACAAGAACCTTCAGATCTCCAACGCGTAGTATCGCGTCTAAACACGCTAAAAGATGACATATCGCCCTCACAAGCAACGCCTCAGTCACCGATTATCTCTGGCCTCTCGATATCACTAGGCTACACCATCGGTGGCATCATTCCCTTATTTCCCTACTTCTTCACCAGCACAGTCGGCCTCGGTCTTCAATGGAGTTCATGTCTCTGTCTCTTGGTGTTGTTCGCCTTTGGAGCTGGTAAGAGCTACATCCTCCAAACGGGAGACGCGTCAGTGCGTTCGTGGATCATCGAAGGGCTGCAGATGTTGGTCCTGGGTGCTTTGGCTGCAATAGCGGCTGTGGCGTGCGTCACGTGGGTTGGAGCAAATTGATGGATGCCTGGTCATTGAGAGTTCAGGCAGAAACGTGAATGCAGAGGTGGACGAATGAGGGGCTGAGCATTCGAGTCTAACTTCAGAACGGTGTGTTTAAAAGGCACGAGAGAGAGAGTTTTATAATGGTGACAATGTTAACCAATAACAATTAAACGATTTGTGTTACTTCCAAATTGCAGTTATCCGCTTTTCCTGCTCAAAACAACTCGATGAATTCCGACTTCTTCGAGGGGTATCTTTCCATCTGTGACGCCATGCAAAGTAAATAAATATGATAATCTGTCCTCGTTCTCTCTGTCATGGAGTTAGATTAGGGATACTCCATAACTAGTAGAATATGCTTGTGGAGGGATGATCGCGTTGTCAGCGTGTGCCTTTCGTCCAAGTTGAAGTCAGCTTTATGCTGTAGCCATTGGTCAGTCATCGTGGTATCGATGTCTAAGTTGTGGGCTAGAAGTGTTATTTTCAGTTGAGAGTTGTGGCTGTGAGCTTATTCCGGCAGAGAGAACCTAGTCCAAGTTGAAGTGAACTTGACAGCTTTTTCTGCTTCATCCCCGACATTCTCGATAACCCCGATTCGTAGCCACCAGTGGCTCTGCTGGGTTAATTCCGTAATCATGCCAATAGCTTAGAAGTGTTATTTGCCGTTGAGACTTGTGGCTGCGAGCTTATTCCGGCAGAGTATGCCAATAATTCCAGGTAAGAACCTATGTCGCCGGGCCATGTTTCGGACTGGCCAGAGTTGGTATATGCGAAGTCCACCGCTGAATCTTCCGTGTGATCCTCGGACTTCTCGCTTGACCTGCATTTGGCTCCCTTCCCAATGATCCATCCTTTCATGAGCTGTCGCCTCATGACTCATGAAAGGACGAGTAGGCTCACTTGATCCAGCATTCCACTGCCCTTCAACTGCTCCTCTGCGTGCAGCAACCAAGAAAGTATGTCTGCCAGCCATACTACCTGAAGTCCTGGTTCTCCTAGGCCTCACGTAAAGTTACAGGAGAACAGGGGGAAGTCATCAGCCGTTTCGACAGGACAACCAGACTCTTCTCCAGGTCTGCACCCATAAAGGGTTCGGGTACTGGGAGGCTGACATCAACCAAAGGATCTTGGCCAGATAACGCTGATGCCCCCTGATCAGCCAGAGTCCCAAGTGCCGCGTGCTCCTCAGGGAAAGAGCCATCCGGTAGCATGTGATTAAGAAAGCTAAACGGCTCAGAGGAACTCGGAGGGTCGGGAGACTGGGCATCACTGTTGGCCGCTGGAGTAGGCTGAATAGGCTGCTCGGGGGAGAACCCCTCGTCCAAAGGAGTAACACCCCTAACCTCTTCGTTGGAGGAAGAGAGGCTGGGGGTTGGGACAAAGGGGGCAGAGTCAACAGAGGGCACAGGAGGGGCAATATTCCCAGCTCCCATGAGATCTCCCGGGGGGGTTGGGATCATCATGTTGCCTCCTTGCTGAACCTGGGCCGCCATGTCAACTTGAGGAAACGACATGGACGGGTTGTTGACCCAGCCGTTCTGTGACATAGTACCGAACTGGTTGGCCACGACAGGTTGGGAAACTGTGGCAGAGGAGGCAAAATTGGGAGCAGGGTCGGCGGGAAGAACAGGGGCAGGAGTGAAAGACATGCCAGGATGGGCTGGCTGCCCCAAGGGATGCCGGACAGGCGCAGGTAAGCCAGCATAAAGGGGATCAGGAAGGGAACCAGAAGGCTGGGCAGGAGAAGGGACAAGAGCAGGCGGGTTCACAAAGCTCCTTGGGTTCTGGTACCCGGCGACAGGGAGCTGCTGGTACCCAGCAGCAAACCTACCCTGCACAGGGACAGCGGCTCCGCAGCCAGGACACAAGGTGTGCGCATGTGGTTGAAAGTCGGCTGCACCTTGTTTCCCCAGCTCCACTTTCGTCGGGGATCTCCTCTTGTCCCGGTTCTTCTTTGTGTTCAAAACCTTTGTGACTCATTCAGTATAGAAGCTTTATTTGACTGAAAACCTAGTTCTGATTACGGCCGAATCTCCAACGGATCGACTGATGCCATCAGACAGACAAGCTTTTCCGCCCAACGCCACCAGTCTATCTAACTTTTCCTGCCCAGCTCATAACTCTTCAACCAGCACAGTTATCGCTCGCCGCTTGACTTATTATTAAGGGGGATAAAGGGAATATATCTTCTTTTATAAGTCTACTATATAATATACCTAG
>JAAOAT010000946.1:0-21323 GCA_013186855.1 Fusarium ramigenum | reverse complement strand
GTATTTATACTATATAATATTCCATTTTAAATTATTAATAGTTATAAAGGCTATACCTGTTAAGTAACATATAAAATACTGGAGTTAATTTCAATATAAGAGGTTAATAAGGGTCTGTTAAACCTGTAAGGAGTTTAGCCAGACAAACAGGGTCCACTTATAGGGGTTGGGCTTAAAGGGTTGTGATTCGCTGATGGCCACTTCCTTAGGCGACGGAACGTCTGCAAACAGGCATTAGGATATAACGGGGCATAAGGCCGTTCACACTACCGAGAGTTTTCTATGCTGATTACTCCTTACCTCTTAGAAGCATCTCTCTACTCATGACCAACTCTGCGGTAGTTGCCGGTAGAGCACCTCCGACAGGACATCAATAGGTGTCCGACCTAGAAATCTCCTCCGCAGGTAGATTAAATAGCTTTCCATGCTCTGGAGCCGGAAAGTAGCAGCAGAGAGTTATTTAATCTCTCTTTAACACAATATAGGGTAGTGTATTTTGACGTGCATAGGATGCTGTGACAATTGCTTGTTGATTATCATTCATGTTGTAGATAAATCAACTTAGATGATGATAAAACATATAAAGACCATATTGTCGCAGACTATACCCCTGTAAGAGTCGCGTTAAGGCAATATCTATCCTGCGCCAGAGCAAGATACCGTTTCAAGAGGTCTGTACCGCCTAGGCCACCTTGGTGCTTATACTGGAAGTGGGCGGCTAGAGCATCTCCCTGCACTACGACAGCTGCAAAGATAATGTTAATTAATTACGCAAGATGCATGAACTCGACCGGGCCTAACTTACGACGACGCAACGTCTTTGGAAGATCAAGAATAATCATATCCTCATCGCCTCGACCCTTAGGCCAGTGCTCGGGATCAGTATCCAGGATATCATCGGCATAGATGCACATGAAATTAATCCTAATGCGGTCTCCGTACATCGCCCACGGCTTTTTGAACATATATAAGTCTAACGCGTTATTCTCGATATTTTCCAGTAATGAATAATGCATTTGAGCAGCAATAGACCATGCCTGATAGCTTGAACCCCAGACCTCATACGTGAGCTTGCTGATGGGAGTTTGGTATATCATCGCGTCGTCTTGTACTCTCAGCCATCTATGTTGTAGCCCGGCTGGTGGAGGCTTCTCAATATCCCAGGTAAAGTTTTTCGGGCCATTCCAGAAGCCATGCCGGGAGGGTTTCCAAGAATCGGTACCGTTAATAACATAGGTTTGTTGTTCGGACTCGGGAAAGTATGGGTGCAGTGCACCTATTCGGAAGTGTATAAACCCTAATGGAGGATTGTTGATGATATTACCGGAGACAACGAAGTCTTCTGGATGGCCGACTTTTCGTGCAACAAGGTTAGGGATAGCATTATCATCAATCCACAGCTAAAAGAGAATGGGTCAGTATTTTTCGCCATGTAGGTAGAAACAATTTGTCCGCGGAAGCCAAAATATAGGCCAGGCAAACATACAATATCGTCATCAATCTTTACATAGTACTTGCCACGGTCCAGTAGCTGCCAAGCCTTATAGTATGTATATGTCGATAAGGGCTCTTCAGGGATAATTTTCTTATGTCTAGTTGGGTTACTGGCTATTATTTCGTCAAGGTAACTGAGATCTTCCATGTTTTGGGTGTTGACAACCCAGAGGACCTCATCGAGCCAACCTCCGTTGTCGACCAAGTTTCGCTGCGTAAAACTCGTTAGCAATCGTGGCCCCTGTTAAGACCTTGCTCAGGTACTGACCTCTAGGTAGCATCGCATGCTTGCTACCCTGCTTTTGCGACCATAAAAAATGAATCCGCTAACAATCACTTCTTCAGGCTTAACGAGGGGTTTCAATTTGGGTTCTTTGGTCAACCCCATAACCTCGGTGCCTTTCCATGGAATGAATAGAAAAGGAAGTAGAAATCCGACCAAAATATAAAGGAAGATAACGATAATGACGATTTGCAGCGGCTTGTGGCGAATCATGAGTATTCCCATCTTGAACGGCGGAGATGTTGAGTAAACTACAGGCAGGAGGTGGCTTAAGCTGGCATCACGTTGCCCTGCACAGCGATGAGTCCGGATCCTAAAAAGCAATGGCTAAGACGTGTTCAAATGGCTGTTCCAGATTCTGGGATCATATCACCGTCTTAACGCTACCTGATACGGAGGTAAGTGTGTCAAGGCCCCCCCCTAAGACATGAATTGTGCTCACGCACCATTAGTGCTGCGCCCTCACGGTAAGCTAACTCAAACACCACCTATTAGAAAAGCAAGGCCGTGGCTAAATGAGTGATACTGTTGTCATCACATGTCATATTACAGCATGCTTCTTGGCACGTCAAGTTGCCGAGACCGAATAGCGTCCATTGAGTGGATATTGTCCTATGCTGGAATTGCGATATGCTCGTCTTTCTGAGTGACAGAGCTGTCTCTTGCCCGCTACTATTCACGCCGCCAAGCACTAGCAGTGAATAGTCTGATGATGCCTTCATGTATAGGGTGGTGGTGGAGGCTATATGAAGGTATCTTTCTTTCTCTTTGCCCACCAAGTCGAGGATCGGGAACACTTGAACGATGGCAAAATTTATCGATTATATTAGTGGCTTTCCGATTTATGAGAAACTAAATCTACTAGCGACACCCTCGCTATGATTATATAGGCGTATGTAATACCCATGGAAGCACCGGTATACTAGAAAGTGCTCTTTCCCTTCTCTTAATGCTTACCATACGGTTGAAGTGTCCGATTATAAGTCCAGGCAATAGGACAACATTTGGGTCCTGCTAACACTGGCAAAACAAGGACGTCCTGAAGGGGGTGTATGGATAATCCTCAGCCTCTTACCGTGACCCACAAAGGTTTGGAAACTCAGCGGGGACTTAAACAAGCTGACCAGTGTACTGATATTTCTACACAGATCAGTGCAAGAACCATAGTCGCCCCTTATATGCAGAGCTTGAAGTTTTACTGGGTAGGGTAAATGTTTGAGTTGGTCTGAGGATACCTTATCAAAATGGACAGGTAGACTTAAGAACTTCAGAGAAGGACAAGAGTTGATAATAATCGCTATATCTTGTACTGAGAATGGTAGGCAGGGCTCGCAGAAGTCTACATCTTGCCGAACGTCTACAATGACTGATCGCAGCTCTGAGCCGTGAATCTTAAGATGGCCTAGGATTCTTGAGTGCAAGTCTTTGTAAGAGACCTCAAGTTTCAATGGCGCTAGCGACCTGCCGTTATGATGTCCTTCTGCTAGGTGCATCAAACCCCCCAGGCGAAAGGATAATTCTTCCAAGTGACGATTTTCATCTAAGGAAAGTAATAAAGAAAGAAACGTCCTCCTTGATAGCTTCCCAGAGAGACGGAGCACTTTCAAGAATTCAAGCTGATCACCTGATAATAACCGCGTGATGAAGGTCTCAGTACCTGAGCAGAATCTTAGATCAAGCGACTGTAGCCTCCATAGATGCTTTGGAAGGAGAGGTCCTAAGGTACAGTGTTCAAGGCAGAGTTCACTCAAGCAATTAAGAGAGGTCGCCTCTAGCAGGCGAAACTGGTGGTTAGATGAGCGCGTAGGAAGAGATAGATGAAGACGTGATATATTTTTGCAGTTCGATAGATGCCAACGGAACCAATCAAGTTCAGCGGGCGTTATGTGACCTCTATACACTACGGAATTGAGGTTGATAAAGTATTTATCAAGAGGAACCCAGGAAGAGGTGGCTGAAAAGCCCGTAATTCCCTCCGACCGTAAGCTCACAGCTGACAGTACAAGACTTAAAAGCTGCGAATGTCCCTTTGTCCAGCTTCTCGATCCATTATTCTCAAGCGATATGGACGTTACGAACCTGGAAAGACCTGGGTTACTCACTAGTGTCCCTAATAGTAGGCGTGTCTGAGACATCAAGTTACCGTTGTCAAATTTAAGGTTAAGGACGCGGTAGAGCATCGGCTTGGCCATCTCGCAAAGCGACCTGCTGCATCTCATTATTTTGCATAGATCCTTAATTGGCAGATTTTCTAGCAGCATCCAATACACCTTCGGAGGCAGTGTATCCATAGCCTGTACATGTATGGCTTACAACAGTAGGCCGGACACAATTTGCCGTCTACAGTTAGGCTTAACGTCTTTCTGTAAGGGCGAGACATCTAGCTATACTCAAGCTCTTTGATATCTCTATTTATTATGTAGTTGTTCTATAAATAAACTACTTTGCCCTCTCTATGTATATTTAGCCCACTGGAATGAGTCTATATAAGGGAGAGAAAGTGAGTGCCTCATTCGGTTGGTCGAAGCCGGTTGGCTACCCTACAGAGGGTAAATGACATGATATATGGCCTCTCCTGATTTTACACGGTCCTTCTATCGGTCCGTAGCAAATAGCCAAGTAAATGAATAACTACCTTTTTAGTTTTCAGTTTCTGATTAAGTGCCTCCTGTGGTAACTGTAACAGGTTGGAGGCCGAGAAATAATGAAGACAGTAAAGTGTCTACCTGTGAACGGTTGTATGGTGTCCTTTTTTGTGTGAAGCCGATGGCTGACTGCTGAGGCGTATGGAACCTAAAAATAAATAGTTGTCATGCTTTAGTAGTTCTAGTGGGAGCGATAGTGTTAATAGCAATCTTGCGTCAGTCGCTGTGTTTCATCTGCCAGATTAGGTCTCTTTTATTTATATTATAGAATCTCTGACTCTGTTTGAACAACTGTAAAAGAATTACTAAATTTAGGATGCTCTAATGCCCCTTAGCCATTAAATTCTTATTTAGGAGCAAGCCGCATTAATTTAATAGTTGAATGAATTTTATTTACATCAACATGGGCCGTAGAAGAATCGAAATTAAGAAAATACCTAGTGAAAGCGCCAGAAGGACCACCTTCAATAAGAGAAAACAGGGACTTTTTAAAAAGGCATATGAGCTGTCTGTCCTCACAGGCTGTGAACTTACTGTTACTGTCACAAACGAGCAGGGCGTTACATCCGTTTTCGACGCGGCAGACTTATCGTCGTTCGTGAGTACAGCTAAGGCGCCTGAGTCTAGAGGGAAAAGCCAGGAGTCCGCCCCAACAGCAGAAGTATCAGTTCCGACGGCTGTGATGCTGCCAGAAGCCAGCTTGTCACCACCTGCAGTGTTAGAGCTCAGCGCGGGGAGCAAACCTGGTACACCGGTCTTTCAATCAGTAGAGACCCCCTCATGGGATTTCAACGGCAGTATGGAATTAATAACTGCAACGGACTTTAAAAGCATGCAGACTTGGGACAGAACATTGGCTAATGACTGCATGTATGTTGGGGATTCGCTTCCGAGCATGCTGGCGCCGCCACTAGGGTTTGATTCGAATTTTAATGACCCCTACGGATTATCATTGTATCCATCCTTCCCCTATTTTACAAACGAGTTTGGTTGCGTTATAGAACCGTCGTTACAGATGCCCCTCTTGTTCTGATGAAAAACGAAAAAAAAAAAAAGGTCTTGATGGGCTCTGCATAGTATAGTAATCGAGGACTTTTACCGCGACTGAAACAACCCATATAGGCATGAAAACAGGGGCATCTGATATAATGGGCGTAGGCTTACAGTATCCTGTCATATAGCTGGGTACAGACATGATTATATCAGTACTCCATTTGCGACTTTTTTTAATATCAAAAGTTGCGTTTTATTCATATCTAAGACTTATGGTCCCACCTCCCTATGAGATCCGACTAGATATGGCATGGAGTCGCTGGCTAGACCGTAATTACACTGACTAGATGACATCATGATCCTAGAGGGCCATCCTACTCAAGAAACGGACCTGCAATATGGGCTTGTTTGGTTGATAAACTAAAAAAAGAAACCAAATTAACTTCACCTGCTGGAAGGCAACGCCGCGCGTAGGGCCAATAAATGTAAGTGTGACTACTCTTGTAGGGACACGCCTTTCGAGCCCACCGCTGCGAAATATCCTAACAATACGTAAGCTACGCAATGAAAGGATCAGACAGGCAGCCGTGTTCGAAAGGCCTGAGTGTAACATTGCTTTGCAGGCACGAGCGTGATGGCGCAAGAACGAGAACACACAAGCGTAGCTAAAGGTTGCGACAATACTTTGAATAAAGACAGTCCCTCGATCGCATATTGACAAGGATTTTGCGTCCTAACCATCTAGTGCAATCCACTTCACATAATGTGAAATACTTCAAACACCGGAATCCAACCCCACGGACTCCACTGGTGCAGGCTTAGAATGTTATCGTTTTTCTAGCATAACACCCTTTGACTGATAAGTAGTTGCTACCTAGCGTGAAATATGGCAAACACGTATTAATGAAGACAATTACCTTAATATTTGATGCATACGGGGTGATTAACGAGGGAACTTTGAGTAGCCGATCGTGCCGCTGTCCGGGCCTGACTTTTTAGGGTTGATCTGCGGCCACTAACTTGGCCCACCACGCCTGGAGACCATCTTGCTACATCCGAGCTTAACTCATTCAGAAGAATAGATCTAGCTAGAAAAGAGTTTCTGATAATGAACTGCACGACCGCATACCCTTACATGCAGCAGATGGGAAGGATTAAATGAAGCGCAGCAAGTCTTTCAGAGCTTCGAAAGACGGTTGATGAACTCTCCGGGGCTTTCGAATGTATGCAGACTGTTCATAAAAGACTCCCATGACTTGTCGGACGTGATAGGTGCCGTCACGTAATGGTCTATGTCCGACTGCGAGCCAGATTCAGTCCTGATCTGGGCTAAAACGGCATTGTATGACGCAGAGGGCTGAGACAGTAAGGGTTCTTGGGCCAGCGGTTCTACCGTTTGCAAAGGGTCTAAATCTTCACCCATACAGATACGCTCATATAGAATGAGCACTTCCAAAGGAAGGCCCCATTGCTCAGCGGCCTCATAGGCCATGCGATTTCCGATCGATTCGGCCAAGGGCCGACACAGAGGGAGGATATGGCGGTCGAATGCGAGGCCACGGTGTTCTTTGTAACCCCCAATCGTATTGAGCCGTGATTTAATGTCGGCCACCAACCTTTCCTCGCGTTGGGCTAAGCGAGACAATCTGTTCTGCGCTGGCGGAAGCTCCACTTTCCCACCCAGGAACTCTGACATGAAGCCTGCCAAGCAAGTGGTTAGTTCGTTTGCAAGTAGCAGACAGACGCCAGTTGGGATACGTACGAATACACAATACCAACGTATCACCCTCGGCAATTGCGTTTCCCTGAAATGTCAGGTCCAGCTCGCTTATCTGATTATACGCAAAGAGGCCTTGCCAGCCACACCGCTCGGCCAGCGGCCTCAGCACCTGAGAAGCCTTCACCACAGTCGCCTTGAAAATAGACGCCAGCGCGTGTTGCCTAGGGTCGTTCAGATCATGGCACATGTCTATAGTCCAATGCGCAAAAGCGTGCAAGACCTTGCCCTGAACCCATCCCTCAACGATTGGATGTTGCTGAGTACTGAAATCCATAATCCTCTTTCCTTCTTCCCCTTTGGCTGCTGCAATAGTTCGTCTTTCGCTATAGATTGCTGCTATACGTGTCCCAACCTTGATGGCCGAAATGCCCATGATGGAGAGAGATAGCGTTCCAGCTGCGATCCGCCAAATATGTTGTAGAAATGCGAGGCGGTCATTCTCTGGCTTTGCCGTTGAACCGAGTAGGGCTGTTGAAGGCAGACTAACATGTCTAAAGCTCGTCAGAGAGTGATCCAGCGGCTTCGTACCTGGCCTTGTAGGAAGAATACGTGATATGATCCCTGGCCGCATCCCCCCAGCGTCGCTAAGGAACACGAGAAAAGGCTTGACACCATGATTCTCTCCATGAATAATGAGACGAGCAAAGACTATGGCTAGGCGAGGCATGTTGCAGTACGGTGTTGTTGGAGGCATTGCTTTTGCAGCCCCTGCATGAGGGGTATCCAAATCGTAAGAACCATCCGGTAGCAGGGTGGCAGTCGTTTCCAAGTTTCGAGCGTCCAAGCCATGAGCAACTTCTGTCAGCATGAATTCACCGCAAATATCAAACTTCAATAGTTTATCCAGGACAGCCTGGAGGTCAGGACGGCCTCTAGTGAAAGAGCAAAGTGTCCCTATACACAGGTTAATGTGTATGGCTGCAATGATAAATGCTGTCATGTCGCGAGCCGCAATCACTCCATCAGATCAATTAGTACAGATGTGTGGATATGCTGATGGTTGCCACACATACGATCGAAGTGGAAATCCCAGAATTTCGGGCTAAGATTCTCAATGTCATGTTGTGACAGACCTATAATGGATCAGCCCAGCGATACGCTTTGGAGACAATAATTCGTACGTACCGCTTTGAAGCCAAATCGATTTTGCTCTCTCGTAATGTACGGATATATCTTGTCTCGAGGTAGGGGCCATAGTATCATGATCCCTATGCCAAATGTTTTGGGTAAGAATTGCTTTTGATTGAAACATGCTTAAAGCACTTTATTTTAATGATCTTGGAAGTAGGCCTTTTGATTGTTAACAGTGAACGTAGTGTCAGCAATATTGCAGAGCACATGGAATATTTATTCATTTATAAGTTAGGACTTGTGGCTAAGAGCTTAAATTAGTACAGAGAACTTCCTGCAATAGATCTGCCCCTCAAATGTCAGCATTTTGCTAGTATGTGATAGTCTAGGCACCCCTAATCACATAGTTTTGTAAATCCTGGGGATATTTGCTGCAAAGAGACGTGGCCCAGTATCAGCCCAGCACCTCGAGTTGGTTAACCTTTTCAAGCCAGGGTTGAAACATCGATTTAATAGTCCTTTATTACGAGTGGAGAACAGTTATCCATCTAATAATGTTAAAATCGGGGGCACGCTGACAGCAAGCCTTAGATGTAGAGGTTCTTCGAGGTTGTTTTCGATTCTTATGTTTCTAAACCAGTATCAGACCTTAGCCCTACCGCAGTTCTATGCTTTCGGTGTAACTCCATAGTTAAGTGACTTTCCTATAAGATTGGTGTAGTTATCTCATTCTAGTATGGTACTCTACGACTTAACTGTACCTCGATGGGGACTGATGTATATTCTAAGAAGTAGTACTTTATATGGTTGTTAAATTCCGTTAACAAAGCTATAGAAACGTCAGTTGTGATCGGATAGAGGCCTCTATATATAAGCCACAGCAATGAGAGCTCAAATAACAATCTTACCCAATTTTTAGTACACGGCAGCTAATACTTGGCTTAGTATTCCCCAGTGTAAGGGCCGAGCTATCATACCTGGAATTAAATGATGGCAAATCGGTTATACCTAAACTTTCAGTGGCGGTTGCCACTTTACATCACCCTTTGCTTTATGACCAATAGTGCTTATATGAAACCTCTAGCCACAACTTAGGATGAAGGCGTCCGGAAGATAAAAATTATGTTAGTCTTAATTTATATCTAAAAAGTTTCTTTTTTTAAGAGGCGTTTATAAATAGTTTAACTAATAAAAATCTTGAGCTAAATACATATATATACCTCTATAACCTTGTTCACTAGAATTAACCTAAAGTTAATCCATAGATCAAGAGTCTACAGTTATGCGTTATATCACTATTGTAGCCAGCCTTCTATATGCAACATGTATAACTACAGCGGTCCGTATCGTGGAGCGGTTAAGTAACCGCAATACAACACCCGAAGGCTTTCTTAAAGTAGACCCCGCTGACCTTGACAAGGTGGAGATTACACCAAAGAATTTACTTATTGGGAAGTCAACCCATCCCAGAACTCAGGTCCTGAAAGATCGCGCTTCTAACTCTCCCTCTTTGATGTTGAAATTGGTTAATAACTTTAATAGGGAACATACTATCAGATCCTATATATCTGGACTAGACGCTACTGGAAAAGTCTTCTTTGTCTCGCCTGACGGTAAGCTTATCTATCCCAAATCCAAAGAACCTCGCATACCGAGTGAGATTATGGAAGATATTACCTTGTTCCTAGGCACTCGAAATCAGACTCTCAAAGTCCCATTGCCTTCCTTTATTCGCTCAGGTCGCATATACTTTGCAGATAGAGACCTTCGCTTTTTTGTTGTAAACATGGGCGAAGGCGAGAGCGTGATTCAACCTTCGGTTACCAATCTTCAAGATCCAAGTGCAGACGTGAACTGGGGCTTTGTAGAGCTGAGCTATATGGATGATTCGTTATTTGCTAACATTAGCTATGTTGATTTTGTCGGTATAGTGCTAGGGATGATGCTTACTGAAAAGGATGGTAGTACCCAGACCACTGCAGGCCTGGTAGCCGACGCCGTCACCAAAATTTGTGATGACCTGGCCAAACAGAAAGAGACAGATAAGCGTGATTGGGCTTCACTCTGCATCACAGATGCTAATGGAAAACCTGTCCGTGTCCTTTCGCCTGGAAACAAGCATGACCTCGACCCTAAGGTTTTCGACAAGTATTGGGATCCTTATGTGGACGAGGTGTGGAAGCGATACACAGCTCAAGATCTCACTATCAACACACAAACAAGTGCCGGCCGTGTTAAGTGTAGGGTCTCAGGCAATGAGCTTCTATGTGAAGGAAGTGATCGCAGATTCGCCAAACCCGTGGGCAAAGACATCTGGGGCTGTAACAGCGGTCCGTTTGCTATTTCTGAGGATAACACTGCAGTCCATGCTGCCATAGTTCCACGTATCTGTGCCGCGTTCGTTCGATCAACCCTTCTGCTTAATGGTGGTAACAACCAGCCGAGCCTAGGCCAGAAATCGTACTATAGAGTCAGTCCTACTAACCACTACAGCCGCATCGTTCATTCCTATGAGGTTGATGGCAGAGGCTATGCCTTTCCTTATGATGACGTCAATCCCGATGGAAAGGAGGATGCGTCTGGGGTCGTGAGTTCTAACAACGCCCAGTCTTTGACTGTCTATGTGGGTGCACCACCCCCTGCACTAGCCAGAAGTCATTAGGTAACGATTCCTAACTCTGTCTGAGTTTCTGATTATTGATAAGTCTACAGTAGGTACATAGTATTGACATGAGACACTAACCGGGCCGTCATATTTGTCGAACACTATGCTTCCCTCTGACGCTTTTACGTAGTATAAGAATATTTTAATCTACAGTACACTTATAGAAATGGTGGTTAATTATATTGGCGGAATAAGATTCTAGTATTAATATAGCTAAGAAAGATTTAGTATGTAGTATAGAAATCTTTTATAGAAGGTCATACTAGAAGTAGGGGCGACTGCTAGTTAGAGCATAGACTAGACCTGGATGATTAAGAGAGGTGGAGATGTTGGTGGCTGAGGTTAATTTTTTCAGAGGATTCATCCTAGCGAAATTGAGGGGTATATATCGAATAATTATAATAACTGGGAAATTTATGGCGCGTATTATCTAGGTTTTAATTAGACACATATATTGAGGCTATGGGCACGTTGCCTAACAAAAGCTAAACTTCAGTACGTTTCTTTAGTGTATTGCCTTCATATATCTCGTTGAGACGCCATAACCTTCATCTATCAATCTACCAAACATGGCCATATTGCAGCTTTGTTATTCTGGTACTTATTTCTTGAGCAGGATGGCCGTCTGGGATCCCGATATCGTCTGGCCACTCTAATTACGGCCTAGCCAGCCACTTACCACCATATCTAGTCAGATCTCATAGGGACGTAGGACAATGAGCATTAGACATGATTAAGACGCCAATTTGTAAAGAAAGGAGCTATTTTCCTTAATATAGTTCAATGAAAGTCGTAGATAAAGTACTGGTCTATACCCGGCCATGTTATGGGATACTATATATTTAGATATAACTAAGGCTGCGCAACCCGTGCTGAAGAATGAAAACAACAGTTGATCCAATTGCTGAATCTATATTACTGCTCTGGTTTGAATGGATCCCATTAACCCATCATATCATGCCTATGTAAGTTGTTTCAGTCGCTCTAAGAAGGGTAATCGATTACTATACTAGGCAGGAGCCATCAAGTTCCTTTTGTATTTCGCTTCTCATCAGAATAGGAGGGGCATCTGCAACGGCGATTCTGTAAACCAACCAAATTCGTTCGTAAGATAAGGGAAGGATGGATACAATGATAATCCATAGGGGTCGCTAAAATTCGAATCAAGTGCGGGTGGTGGCACAAGCATGCTCGGCAGCGAATCCCCAACAAACATGCAATCATTGACCAATGTTCCATCCCAAGTTTGCATGCCTGTAAAGTCCGTCACAGGAATCAATTCCATAGTACCACCGTTGACGTCCCACGAGGGGCTCTCTACTGATTGAAAGACCGGTGTACCAGGCTTGCTCCCTTCGCTGAGCTCTAACACTGCAGGTGGTGACATGCTGGCTTCTGGCAGCATTATAGCCGTCGGAAGCGATACTTCTGCTGGTAGTGTGGAATCCTGGCTTTTCCCTCTAGACTCAGGCGCCTTAGCTGTACCCATGAACGACGACAAGTCTGCCGCGTCGAAAATGGATGTAACGCCCTGTTCGTTTGTGACAGTAACAGTGAGGTCACAGCCTGTGAGGACAGAGAGCTCATATGCCTTTTTAAAAAGTCCCTGCTTTCTCTTATTGAACGTGGTCCTTCTGGCGCTTTCACTAGGTATTTTCTTAATTTCGATCCTTCTACGTCCCATGTTGATGCAAATAAAATTAATTTAAGTATCAGATTAGTGCGACTTGCTCCTAAATAAGAATCTGATGTCCCTTGGACATTATAGCAACCTAAATTTGGTGACTTTGTTACAGTTGCGCAAGAGATTCCATAAAGTATACAAAAGAGACCTAATGTGACAAACGAAACATGACGCCTGACGCATGATTGCTATTAATATCATCGCTCCTACCATATCTAAAAACGAGAGTTTGTATAGCTAGTAGAAATACTAAAGCATGATATCCATTTATTTTTAGCTTCGATAAGCCTCAGCAGTTAGCGATCGGAAATGGTTCAAAAATGACCACCATGCAGTCATTTACTTTGGGTATTAGGAAGCACTGTGAGCTTGCATAGTCAGTAGAGGCCACACGTCACGCCGTTTACCCTCTGTAGGGTAGTCAAACAGTTTTGTTGATCAACTTTCTCTCCCTTGTGGAACCATCCCTTTGAAGATGATCTGTGGTGAGGTTTGGGTTTTAAAAGAGGCTTTAGCCCCTAGGGCACTTGAAGATGATCAAGCAGATCACTTCAGACATCTTCATCTATAGAATTTTAAAACCGAGTTTAAATTTTATAACACCTGCAGGGGGGTTCTACGGACCCATTCTAGTAGGCTAAATATACGCAGTAGAGGGTCGAGTAATTAATATATCTTTACTACTGGAAGCAATAAGGAGATTCTTTGATAAATATGCTACTAAGAAAACCTGAGTATAATTAGATTTGCCGCCCTGCCAGCAAGACGCTAAGCCCGACCTCTATGAGCGACAAATTGTATCCGACCTAATGTCATAAGCGCTAAATGTACGGGCTATGGATACACTGCCTCCAAATCTCTATTCGATATTGCTAGGAGATCTGCCACTTAAGGATCTATGCAGCATAATGAGATGCAGCAGGTCGCTTTGCAAGATGGCCAAACCGGTGCTTTACCGCGTCCTTGACCTTAAATTCGACGACGGTAACTTACGATCTCGAACACTCCTACTATTAAGGACACTGGTGTGTAACCCAGGTCTGTCCAGGTTCGTAACGTCCATCTCGCTTGAGAACAATGGATCGAGAAGCTGGACAAAGGGACATTCGCAACTTTTAAGTCTTGTACTGTCAGGTGTGAGCTTACGCCCGGAGGCAATTAGGGGGTTCTCGACCACCTCTTCCTGGGTTCCTCTTGATAAATACTTTCCCAATCTCAATTCCGTAGTGTATACAGGTCACATAACGCCCGCTGAACTCGATTGGTTTCGTTGGCATCTATCAAACTGCAAACAGATATCACGTCTCCATTTATCTCTTCCTAAGCACTCATCTAACCACCAATTTCGCCTGCTAGAGGCGACCTCTCTTGATTGTTTGAGTGAACTCCGCCTTGAACATTGCACATTAGGGCCTCTCCTTACCAATCCCCTATGGAGGCTACAGTGGCTCGATATAAGATCCTGCTCAGGTACGGAGAACTTTATCGAGCGGTTGTTATCAAGCAATCAGCTGGAATTCTTAAAAGTGCTCCGTCTCTGTGGGCGGTTATCGAGAAGAACGTTTCTTTCTTTATTATTTTCCTTAGACGAAAGTCGTCACTTGGAAGAATTATCCTTTCGCCTGTACGGTTTGCTACAACTGGCAGAAGGACATCATAACGGCAGATCGCTAGCACCATTGAAACTCGAGATTTGTTTGAACGAGTTGCGGTCGAGAATTCTAGGCCACCTCAACATTCATAGCTCAAAGCTGCGATCAGTCATAGTAGATATTCGGCAAGACGTAGACTTCTGCGGGCCCTATCTGCGATTCTCATTACAAGATTTGGTGATTATTATCAACTCTAGTCCTTCTCTGACGTTTTTGAGTCTCCCTGTCCATTTTGATAATGTATCCTCGGACCAAGTCATACATCTACACTACCCGGTTAAACTTCAAGCCCTGCATGTGAGAGGCGACTATGGCTCTTGCACTGATCTGGGTATCAGTGCACTGGTCAGTTTGTTCAAGTCTCTGCCGAACTTTCAAACCTTCGTGGGTCACGGTAAGAGGCTGAGGATTATTCACATACCCGCTTCTGGAAGTCCTTTTTTTACTAGTGTTAGCAGGAGCCAAAGGTTGTCCTATAACCTGGATTTATGATCAGGCACTAGAAGCGTGAGGTATTTCACAGGTTTATAGAAGCTACCCTGATGAAAGGTTAGCTAAGCCATCGCTTAGTGATATTAAGATTTATACTACTAACAGAATTCTAACTAGTTAATGATTTTATATCTTAATTATTAAAACCTTCTATATATAGTAAATAGATAAGATTTAACAGTAGCAGTACTGTAAATACTAAAAGTCAGTTTATTGTTTTTACTTAACTTTAAGTAAAAATAGTATCACGTTCAATTTACTTATAAGTTAGGCAAACATAAACCACTATATAGTAGTTACTACTTATCCTGCTTAAATGGTCCCTAGTTCCTGAACCCCGTTATGTACATTTTTCCTGTTTGCAGGAGTGAAATTGATGTTTTAAGGGTTAAGGAAGTGGGTCGTTAGCCAATCAGAGCCCTCGAGGTCCACGGTCTTCAAGTAGAGGACGCTAGCTTGGGCTGTATAACGACATGATATTCACGGCCCATAAAGCAACTGCATGGTTAATCTAAATGGAATACCCGGCATATGAGATAACTTGGAACAATCAATCAATATAACTTTGCTGCTCCTTGTCACATTTACTCAAACCCCTAAAGCATGCTTAGTGCAATACTTTAGTCTACCTCGCCAGCAAGTAGACAAACTCTCAACGCACTTGTTGAATTAATAGATATAGCATCTGAGCATTAAGTGCATGCAATTAATTAACTATTAAACTCTTAAGGTTCTTCACCTTCCCAGCAAGAGGTATATCATGATAATAGTGCAGAGTAAACATACCAGCTTTAACTGATGATAAGTCTAGGCCGAGAATATAATAATAGTCAGCACGATTTTATATTGGCTAAATAGCTGTTTTCACGCGAACTTTACAGCGAAAAACTAAATTATAAATCGGATCAGGCAAGACCATAATAGATCAGAAAGTCCCTATAGCCGGCTAAGCTATAAAGTTAACTGCTGACTACTATAAGCTCAAGCTTTAGGCTGCGAACATAGGTGATAGACGAGCAAAAGTATTTTGTTTTTGCAGTAAAAGCAGCTATTCAAAACTTTTCACGATACTAACATATCGTGCTTTAAGTCCTGCGGCTTTACAAAAGGCAAAGACAAAGAGGTACATAAAGTGAATAAAATCAAGTTTCCTTGTCTGCACACACCACCACGACATAACTTAATGAACAAAATACCGACCGCAAACTGAATATTGTCAATATGGATCGTACAGGCCCGGAGGCTCAGCAATTCGCAGTCAATTTCCCCATCACGTAACTCACTCATCAAAGGTAGCCCGATGTGAAGAAGGGAGCCGAGGATCTTTGGCAGTCCCTCTGGGTCCCAGTCCGGAACATGCTATTGGGCCCTTGTGCACCTTTAGATGATAGGTGCAAATATACCAGCGACTGCAACAGCCACGTGTACGCCGAAACGAGAAGCACCGGCGGTAACCATGGCGTCCCGGGCAGTACCACTTGGCTGCTGGTTGGGGAAAACATCAGAAGGCTGTTTCTTACTAGATATACTGCCAGCCAACATAGCGCCAGCCTTTTTGACCAGAGTCGGATCATTGAATTTGTCGGGAACACGGTCGGTAGAGTATGTGAGACGATTCTCAGTCTCAGTGGCGAGGAATGTATCGAGAGGAGTAGTCTCAGGAGTGTTCTCAGCAACGAAGTGATCGCACACGCAGCTAGGAGCACTAGTACCATATTTGGTGACAGTGTGATGCCGGGTAGAGTAGACGGTGCTGGTGATATAGACAGTGCTGCCGCCCGGAAGTCCATAGCCCTCAGGTTCGGAGGGCCGATCCTTGGGGACATGGTAGACAATAGTAGAGACAGGATATGTACTGCTAGTGGTAGAACCGTAAGGACAGTCCGTGGCGGAAAGAGGGCATTTGGTAACGATGTATAGCTCCGTCGTATAGAAGATCTTAGTGCTATACGAAGGATTGGTAGACATCGGAGGCCTCCGCTCAGTGATGGGATAAATAACGGTCGAGATGGCACTGGTCTCGGTTACAGTGTAGAAACCTTCAGAGCCACTGGAGCAATCCTTAACGTTGTCCGGACATTCTGCGTATATATTGACAGCAGTGGTGTAAAATGTCTCGGTGCTGTATGAGGGGTAAGACGCCTTGGAGCTGTAAGAGCCGCCAGTCTCTGTGAGTGTAGTGAAGACATCCTCTAAGCTAGTATCGGTTTTGGTCTTAGCAGAATCGGTAGCCTTGGTCTCAAGCTTGATAGAACTGATTCCATATCCGGCAGGTGCAGACCAACTGTGAGTCGTTGCGGGCCAAGATTGGGTGCTAGTTTCCAACTTGATACCGGTATCGGTGGTGGCGGAGGATGAGCCTGTGGCAGAATCACTACCCCTATCGCTAGCAGTTGAGTCCGCTCCCTCCTCGCGACTCCTTATGCTACTCGCGCCAGATATAGCAGTAGAATCAACATATTGGTCTGTGGCACCGAAAGTACTCGGAATAGACTGAGTAGAGGTACCCAAGCTTTCGGTATTGACCACTGACGCCTCGAGGGAGGTTTCAGAGATCATGCAGGCGCAGGCGCTTCCAAGGGCTTCGCGGTCACCGTTGCAGGCTGCGGGAATCTCGCAAGTCTCATAGTTCCCACAAATGGAGCTACCGAGGCTGTAGACAGCTAGGTAGCAGGGGTCTCCAGGTTCACACTCGCATGGCTCGTCGTAGACGGGCGTCGTACCAAAGGTCGTAGAGGCGAGGCCAAAGACCATGGCTAGGATGTCGCACCTCATTGTTATGTTGAATCGATAGAATGTGAGGTTATAGCTGCAGTAATTGACAAACAACTACAGAGTAGCCTAAAAAGGATGGTTCATGTATCGATGCGGCCAACAGATCAGGGGTGAAGGATGATAGATAAGACATAACTGGCTTCGGAGGTTCCATTCCTCGGTTTAAAAGCAACAAAAGAGGAGTCCCACATCTCTGCCTCCCTTCTGCCTTTTGTCTACTCCAGTCGGGCACGAGTAGTTGTCAAGCATGTGCCCTATCCTCAGTAATCAAGAACCAATGTAGTCTCACCATCTTAGAGTTTGAGTAATTCAGTTTACTCTGGCAAAGTCTTGGGCCATTACTTGCTGGGAGTGGTATCAAGAGCATGCGGCATGATGTAGAAGTCTTTTACTCCAAATCCTCAAAGTGATTAATATCCGTTTCGCTCCATAACTTGGCCCCTAAAGGCATGATTCACAGTTGGGTTTACATCCTGGGCGAACGACGTGCCAAAACTAAACTTGACTTGTATAAGGATGCGGGGCCACGCATATATGGATTATTAGGATTGAATTGTCTGATGTATGCATTCACGCTAGTATTCACGCTTTAAATATTACCAGCGGCGTAGCCGTGAACTTAAAGTGGAGTTAGGTGTCTACTTATTATAAAAATATATTTTAGTATAGAGCAGTCATAAGTGTACGACTTAAAGACCATAGCTGCTACCAGTTATGTTATGTATTACCGCGCGGCGACCTTTCTATTACCACATTTACCTTTGTTGCAACGTCTTCGTTTTTGAATTTACCACTTCATAAAAGGTCCTCAAGCAAAGATGAATGACCGTGGGAGAGATGCGACATCGAATGGAGACGCCGGAGGTGTCATCCAATATATCGATCCGCATCTTCTTCAGACAAAGACTAGTATTCCTGATTCAACGACAAGTTCCTCGAGGCTACGCCAAGAAAAGCCTGAGGGCCGAATGCCAACCGACTATGAAACGGCGGATGAGGCTCTCAGATCCAAATATCCAGAATTTCGAAGTCACATACATAATCCGCTTCAGAACCGGTACTGTAATTCTTTCCTCCTGTCTATTTATATTAAAAGAGGGAGTCACTTATAAGATTAGAACTCACCGCATAGGACAGTCTTCATACTCTAGACCGTCACCCTTAGGTCGCCCGGTATCATTACTCGCTTACTCAGGAAGACAGAGTGAAACATATTTAAGTCACTATAGTTTGTTAGATTCGAAGGCCTCTCAGAGGAGAGATTGGCGAATGAGCTTGGCTGCTATTTTGAACCCTATGGAGAGAAAATAATCTACTATAAAGAATTCTAGATTTTACTTCCTGAATTTCTTATATCTATATTTTGATATTATTACTATAGACTTATGAAGTTCTCTATCTTATATACTGCTTCCAGTCCTGATTCGTAGCGAAGCTTAAGGTATTGAGGATAATGTTCTTGGGCGCTTGCAAAAGGCTGAAACGTACGGGATGGTACAAGTTCAGCCTCAGTGTGTTAGCTTTGTAACGTCTAAGTTCTAGAAGCTTCCTGGAGCACAAAGGGAACAGTATCAAGCCACTAGCATTAGGCGCGCCTATTGAAGTAGCATATAGGGTAAGCTTCTTATCTTGGAAGCCCGGAAATACGAAATTGGTACGAGTTATCAATACTTCTTGACGGAAAATCAACTTTATTGGCTTGTCTATTATGTTGTACATATATGGTGAAGGGATTATATGATAAGAAGTATCGCAAGTCATCCTAAAGCTTTCTCAGGCGCATCCAGGCAGTTATTCATTTTACGCTCTCCGTCCTTTCCAGAGGAGCATAGCTATGCTAAGAAAAGGGTTAAGGTTAGGATTGTCGAGCAAGTGACTCCCATTTCTTCTGTTATCCTATCTGTGGTGTGTTGTGGTGTGTGTGCAAACTCGAGGTTATATCCCTTTTTATACCCTCTTGGTCTCTTCCCTTTGCAATGCCCTAGGGCTTACAGCAAGATTTATTGGTCATCGTGAAAACTTCTGGGTAAAAGCTTATATTGGGAAAAAGAAAATATCGTGTTGTCATTCATCACCTGTGTTCGCAGCCTAAAGCTTAACCTTATAGGCCGCAGTCCTCCCATAACTGTTATCCCATCACAAAGTTCTAAAGCAATAAAAGCCAAACCACAATCTTCCGCCGCGGCTGCACACAGTACATTAGCAGCGTTTCATATCCGAACAACATAGATGAACTTTGTGCAGAATGGCTATATCACGCTGCGCTCGCGACTCCACTCTCCCCAGTCCACAAATCCTCCTCTTGCTCAACACCATCTTGTAGAAGAAACGGCCTGCAATATCCGCAGTAACATTCACCGTCATCGTCACTTATTGACCCACTGTCATCTTGAGTTTGCGGCATGACATAGGCCTGCTCGAAGAACGGCGATTCCAGATCTTTGAAACAGTCTTGCTCTCCATATAGGATAAAATCTCGATAGCTTGCGAGCAGAGAGGTACTATCGGCCGGGGGAAGCTCATAGAGGTTTGTTTGTTCCATTGCCTCCTGTTCATCCAACAAGAGATATGTGCCTTCGGGAAAGTTGTTGACTTCAGGGGCATTTGGATCGCTCCAGGAAGCAAGAGAAAGCCATTCAGCAGGATTGGGGGGAAGTGAGCAAGGGACAAGTGGCTGTAGAATTGATGCCGGCCTGTTTGTTTCTTCTGAAATCGTGTCGTCCATGTTGTGCTTTGTCGAACTGCCGGAGCTAGCCACTGGTGGAACGAAGCCAACCGCCTCATTGTATTCAACGCATATGTGGCAACCAAACTCGCTCCCAGCCACTATGATATTACTTGTGGTATAGTCTTGGGATCGGCTGGAGTTGTGCTCGGTCATTGGTGACCCACATGCTGAGTCTAAGTTTGAGGAACAGTGCTCAAAACAAGACGGGCCACAATAGGGTGGATGGTCCTGGTGTGATGAAGCCATACAGTCGTCACATCGATGTGGTCGTAGCAACACGCGATCGGAAGATAGACTCATGGCATGGACCCAGACAGATGTAGGAGCAACCGGCATTCTTTTGCGATTGGATATGTGTATTCGTTACAGCGTAGCTTATGGTATCTCCATGAGAAGTTAAGAAAGGATGGTAAGTAGATAGCTTAACAAGCCATGATTACTGGTGCCCTTTTTGTAGGGACAGAGAACATTGACAGTGAAATCTTGGGGAATGCCTAGATGAACTCGCTAGATAGTGAAGGGGACTTCAAAGAGAATGAAGTTACCAGATTAGTGAGAGGCTGGGGCAGGGTTTTAGTCACAGTGGAGAAATCTGTGAAATGGGAAAGGTGACTAATGTGAACTCATGACCAGGAGACCTTGCACCGGGTGCTGCCCTGAACTATCTGAGAGGCCCCACTCCGACCTTCCCTGCCACTTTAGAAAATCCTGGACCCTCATTCGGATGATTCAGAAGAAAAGTTCATTTTGTTTACTCGCCGACACTAGGCCCCCTATCCCCGGTTAAACTCACCTCCCTCTGCGCTGAATACTTCAAAGGCAGATGGCTACATAGGTCTTCGATCTGACGTTTTCATCATAGCACTATCCAAGCTAATCCAGGTGAAACTACACTTTGTAGAGGCTAGGTATGGTATGGTATACCTACCAATCTGTTCAACTTGTTCCGAAGTCTTGGATATAATTAGCATACCGCTAAGGGCTTATCGACTCTGCGTTAGGCACTTTTCCGAACCCCAAACGTCTATATTATATGCCAGGCACTTTCTAAATATAGTATA
>JAAOAT010000936.1:0-18722 GCA_013186855.1 Fusarium ramigenum | reverse complement strand
GAATGCCGAGAGTTTGGGGATGGGGGATGAGGAAAAGCTGGGGAATTGGCGGAGTTTTACTTTTGCGAGTGATCATTGATAAAGTGAGACTTGAGAAGAGATAGGTACTCAGTAAACAAGATCACTACTCAATTGACATTCATACAAGCAATCATGTCTCGTCGTCTCCTCCTCATCAACGGCCCAAACCTCAACCTCCTCGGCACACGCGAGCCACACATCTACGGCTCAACAACCCTCGCCGACGTTGAATCCTCCGCCTCATCCCAAGCATCATCCCTCTCATCCAGCCTAGAGTCCTTCCAAGCCAACAGCGAAGGCGCCATCGTCGACAGGATCCACGAGGCGCGAGGAAACGTGGATGCGATCATCATCAACGCGGGGGCATACACACATACCAGCGTTGCGATAAGGGACGCGCTGGTGGGAGTGAACATACCGTTTGTGGAGGTGCACATCACGAATGTTCATGCGAGGGAGGCGTTTAGGCATCATAGTTATCTGTGTGATAAGGCGGAGGCGGTGATTTGTGGGTTGGGGGTTTTTGGGTATAGTGCTGCGATTGAGTATGCTGTTAAGCACTTGAAGTTGAGGACGAAGCTGTAGATTATCACTGTATCAAGCAAATTGAATGTGAAAAGTGTTTACAGTCCAAGTCAGATCATGAGACTAAGTGGTTGTGGAGTTGTGATGAAGTGTTCACTGATCAATGAAGATTATAGATGATGGTAACAATGCATTCTGGTGGTATTATAAACTCGCAAACAACAAAACTTCTTATTTACAACATGGCCTGCAATCTCGGCTGCACATCATCCGCCGTTCTCAGCCCCAGCTCAACCTTCATCTTCTCCCACGACTCAGCCGCCCTCTTCGCCGTCTCCTCCGGCACAATCTGATCCCTATCACAAAACCTCCTATTAAACACCTCAAAGCTCAACCACCCCTCGAACCCCAAGCCCTGCACAACAGCCCTAAGTAACTGCTTACACGGGAGATATGCATTATACGAAGTCTCCCCGTAGAATAACCTCGCGTTTCGAGACCAGCTCATCCGCGACGGTTGCTCCGCGTTGTAAAACGGATGGCTCTCGTTCAGAGGTGAACTGAGTTTCTCGCCGTCGGCTACTTGTACTAGGAATACTTTGCTGACGTCGATGTCTGTGAGGATATGCTTGATGGATTGTTTTGTGACGGTGTCGCAGTCCTTTGTCTTGCCGTTTACTGCTGCAGGGTCGGCGTAGATGCGGCCGAGGATGTTATAGCTATCCAGGCAGATACCGAAGTTCTCACGGTCAACGCGCTGGATTATATCCCAACTTTGCTCCCACCTGTTGATCCGCGTTCCCCAACACAACGCCTCAAAAGCAAACTTAATCTGCGGCTGTTGCTCCAGCCCCATATCAGCCGCCACCGTGAAATCAGCGGCTATAACATCCATATCATCCGTAAGTTGCTCCTCTGGTAAAAAGCTACTAGGGAACAAGATAAGATCTGTTTCCAACGCGTGACATAGCTCAAACCACAGCTTGAGTTCTTCATATTGTTGTGCTTGTGCTTGACGATCGATGAGACCGCCAAAGTGCATAAAGGGTTGTAAGCAGATGATGGTGAGGGAGCGGGCGGCGCAGAGATCGCGAATTGTGCGGGCGGCTGTGATTTGGTTGGAGGGAGTGTCGCCGCCTGGGAGGGACTTGGCGAGGTCGACGAGGTCTTCGTAGAAGACTTCTATGCCTTGGAAGCCGTATTTGGCTGCCATGTCGAGTTTGTGGGGGAGGGAGTGGCCTGCGAAACAGCGGCCTAGGGACATTGTGCATATGCTTGGTTTGTGAGCCATGGCAGCGGTATTAGACAGTAGTGTGTAGTCGATATGGTGAAGTCGCTAATGTGATGTGTTGGGTGGGTATAAGTGGTAGTATGGTATGGTAAATGACACTCGATGATAGAATGCTTATATGAACAGCGATAGATACAATAATGAGATAACTAGACTGATGCTGTGGCAACTTGATATAGAATCTACAGAGCGGAGAATGCCCCAGATCAAGACTCGATGATAAAGCAATCATTCATCCAACACCACCCCCCGTAGTCCCATCTCGCTTCCCTTATCCATCGTCATACTGAAAAGCCGTCACGAGGCGGTACCAGCCGAAGCCATGTTAATCGTTTAAGAGGGATGCTCCATTCAAAAAAAATGATAAGGGAATTTCCCCAGTCACTGTTTGCATCATGGGGGATGAACGTCTTGTTTATCCATTACCCGGGCACCGAGGTGGCTAAGTCTTTATCCGACTGTGGAGGTCGAGACCCGGTAATTTCTTGCATTGTGACCCCAGCTTTAGTGGATAAACCCTTTGGGGCGGAGGTTTCGGGGTGGGGGAGATGATGATCTGGGGTTTTTTTTCCTTTCCATTGTGTTCTTTGCTACTGGATGGGTTTTATTACTTGAATAGATCTATCGTCGCTACTTTCCAGGATCATTCTCTCAATCAGGCCACTTTCTGTCTTCTCTTGTCTCTTTTCTCTTTTCTCTTGTATCTGCCTATCATATCATGTCTGTCCAGCAAATCTCCTCTGAGCAAGGCTCCGTCTCTGGAGACTCTCTCCAATCGAACCAGGTCTCACAGCTTCAACGCCACGGATACCTGTTTGGCAAGAAATTGACTGCTTCGCTGTCGCCGTTTCTTCATAATGTTATTTATCAGGATTTGGGATTGAAGTGGGGTCAGGTTAGACTTGATTCAGCTGATATTCCTGGCTTTTTGGAGTTGGCGCAACATCCCGACTTTTACGGTATGTTCCTCTTCTCACTCAATTGAGTTAAGATACTGATGAGATGATGTATAGGCGCCTCAGTCACCATGCCCAACAAAGTCGCCATCATCCCCTACCTAGATGAACTCACAGAGGAATGCCGCGACGTCGGCGCCTGCAACACCCTCTTTCTCCGTGAGCGCGACGGCCGCCGTATCTTCTGCGGCGCAAACACAGACGTCATCGGCATCCGCGACTCTTTCTACCAAAACATCGACAACCCCGACGCTGTCTTCCACAACAAGCCCGCTCTCGTAGTTGGTGGTGGCGGCGCCGCTAGAAGTGCCATCTACGCGCTGCGCAAGTGGATGAAGGTCAAGACGATTTACCTCGTTAACCGCGACGAGGCAGAAGTCACTGCCGTGATCGCTGACTGTGCTGAGCGCGGCTACGGCGAGGGTTTACTTCACGTCAAGGATGTGTCACAGGCACAAGGTCTCGAAGCACCCGGTGCGATTGTAGCGTGCGTACCTGATTTTGAGCCCGAGACAGAAGAGGAGATTCGCGCGCGCGCAGTGACAGAGACGTTTTTGGACAAGGAGCAGAAGGGCGCTATTCTGGAGATGTGCTACAACCCCACGCCTTTTACACGGTTAGGCGGTATTGCGGAGGATAAAGGGTGGAAGGTTATCCTGGGAACGGAGGCGTTGATTTATCAGGGCTTGGAGCAGGATAAGTACTGGACGGGCAAGGAGTTGGATGAGATGCCGATTGAAAAGGTGCATGTTGCTATTGCGGAGAAGGTTGCGCAGAGGGCGGAGGCGGCAAAGCTATGAGCGAGGGGTTTGTGTTTTATTGGGCATAGATAAATAGCGTGCATTACATTATTGGAGTTTTATATAAATGATTGGACTTTTTGTTTATGATGACTTTGCTGGTCGGGCTGTTGTTGGTGGTGAAATGTGATGCTTCTTAGACTAAGGTACCCTAAACTACCTAAAGTTGTAAAACTTTACCTAAATATAAGCTCAGCTGATGGAAACTATAAGCATTTTACCCAATCACTGCAAAAAATGACCAGACAGCAAGTATATAGACTTTTATTTTCTTTCAATATTTATGGTTATAAAGACAATGCTAAAGTCGGAGGGTTCCGCTACTTGATCACTGATTGTGAGCGAGATTTCACCTCGACATATTCCCTTCAACACACACACCCAACAAGACAAAAGAAACAAATTATCTACACGGCTTATATTCTCTCCACAAAAACATCACAATGGCTGAATCTTCAAAGCCACGCCCTCTCTTCGTCTACGGCACACTCCGCGCCCGCCCACTACTAGCATGGGCTCTAACAGGCGACGCCGCAAACACAGAACTCATCTCAGCGCTCGCCCGTCCAGCCAAAGTACACGGCTACGCACGCTACACCGTGCGTTCACGGGATTATCCAGCTGTTGTAAAGAAAGATGGACACGAAGTAGATGGGGAACTACTGGTTCTGGAGACTAAGTCCCAGCGGAAGAAGCTCGATGACTTTGAAGGAGAGATATATACTCCTACAAGCGTCGATGTTGTACTGGAGGACGGGAGTGTTGTGGAGGCGGATATGTATGTCTGGGCTGGAGATCAAGACGCGCTGAGTGATGAGCCCTGGGAGCTGGACACTTTCGTCAAGGAGAGGTTGGAGGATTGGCTTGATCTTTTTGAGGGCATGGAGATGATTGGCGAAGATGAGGCCTGAGACGTTTCCTCTACTTATGAGCTTGACTCATATCTACTCCTCGCCCTAATCCTCTCCCCATAAACAAAGAAACACCACGGTATAGGCGCCATCAACAACGTAATACCCGCCAAAAGCGTCGTCGCCCACCCCGCCCCAAGCTTCTCAAACATCTGCAGCGCAAACATCGGAAACGCAAAGCTCAACGAATATCTACTCAGCATCATAGCACCCGACGCCGATGCTCCATACAACGGGCCGTAAGCATCAAGCATAAAGAGATTTACACCAGCGTAGATCAAAAGACAAGCCATCATTGTCAGTCCCTGGAAGAATACGGGGAGAATCCAGTGGATGCGGAATTCAGCTGTCCATCCTGCTATGAGGAGACTAGTGGGGAGGAGAAAACTTCCTATCATGGAGGAGATGAGACGGTGTTCTGGGGGGAAGGGGTCGCTTGGGTTGTGGGTTTGGGTCCAGTGGATAAGGCGCTTTTGATAGTATGAGAAGTCGATTAGGACGAAGGGGGCGCAGGCGAAGAGCGTGCCGAGAGTTATGCCCAGATATGAAAGCGACTCGCCAGTTGCGCTGAAATTATAATAATGTCTGAAGATCCAGGGAACAGATATGATGAATGTATATAACAGTCCAAAGATAAAGCCATTGTAGAGACTGACCAGAGTGACAATTGGTTCAGTAAACAGCATATGAAGCGGTCGAAGGATAAGAACCGTAAAGAAATGTCGAATAGTCCTCGCAACAGTCGTCTGCTGAGACGAGCTATCCCCTAACCCCATTCTAATAGCTCGTCTTCTCAATACAACTTTCTTATAAGTCTCCCTCGTGAACAAAACGGGTATGTAAAGAACAGAGGTTATCACAACAGCAACCCACTGCGTCCACCGCCACCCAAAAGACCTCTGTACAAACCCCCCAACGAGAGGTCCAACAGCTGCTCCAAGCGAAGGTATAGAGTAGTATATCCCCAAACTTGCACCTCGATACTGCGGCGCACAGTAATCCATTATCGTAGCAGAAGTGTTATTAACATTTGGCGATGCAAACATACCCGCAAAGAAGCGACAGATCGATAAACTCACTATATTCCCTGCAAATCCCGACCCTAGCAGAAAAGCAAGGAATATAGGCGTTGTAGCGACATAAACTGTTTTGCGGCCATAAGTTTCAGATAGCGGTGCTCCGACGAGGGGACCGCACGCCATGCCAAGGTTATACAAGCTCAGAGGCAGTACGGTAAGTAAACGGTTTGTGTGGAAATCATGGCTGACAGCTGTTTGGGCGGGTGCGTATATTGCGCCGGCGAAGCAGGATGACCACGCGAGGGATGTTATAGATGCTATACTGAGAGTTTTTGTGAGGAGGGAGAAGTTTCGGGGGTTGGAAGGGTCGGTGGGGGATGTCCAGTCATATGCTGCGTTGATGCGGGTTATTGTTGGTGAGATTGATGGTTCTGGGTGTGAAGGGGTGTTTGTCTGGAGCATTTCTGGTTGAGGGGATGATATTGAGGGAGACATGATGATAGATGGAGGTCTGAGTGTTAGGGGTTAATTGAGACTTGGGAGTGACGTTGGAGTTGAGAAATATATGTTCGGCAAAGATGATATCTTGCCGTGGTGTTGGAGATTTTAGCTTGGCAGGATATGGCATAGTGTACAGGGACTGGATATCTCAGTTTCATATTATTCTCTCCTTCTCATAGTCAATACAAATTATAATCGATATCAATTTATATGTCTCTCATGATGCTTCACAGAATCCTGGATAAGCCTTGGTGAACAACTATTTCAACTCAACGGGGAATACTCAACCCCAGAAGATCCCTGAGCTCTCAGCTACCAAAACAGAGCCCATAACAACCCAATCAAGTCTACGTAAGAGCTTACATGTTTTCATTGGTTATTTAACATAATGTCAGCTATGGAATTCATTTTTGACCGTGTATCGGTAAGAATACTTCATGGCCGAATGGTTACCCCGACTGATCTGCAGGGTCTTTCACGTTTGTGGGGTAGTTCTGGTCTATAGGTCGTCATGAGAAGGGCGTAAGCACAAGACTTTTCTTGAGGCAGACGATGCAGTTGGATGATCCAATGAACTACTGACTGACGAGAGTGAGTCACTCGAGATTTGAGGATGGTGGTCAGTCTGAATGACGTCGTCTGACAAACTGATTAAACAAGCACAATAGAATTCGATATCCGAATCTTACTTAGACCAGAGTTTCAATAAGTCCTTTGAGGAGTTACTCGAGAGGATAATAGATCTATCTATGCTATAATAAAAAAGTGGTAGAGCTTCCAGCCGTTGACTCATCGGCCATATAATAGCGGTGATGAAAAGGAAATGGTAGAAGTCGATTCGCTCGCTCGGAAAATAAGCAGTCTGATTGGTTGGTAGAACAACTCGCCGTGTATAGCGACCCACGTGACTGAACTCCTCTCGGATGATTACTCTTCTGTCTTACATCAACCAACTGCATAAATACCCAAAATCCCAATGATACTAAGACTGAAAATCACTCATCACTCATTCGTCGCTGTATCTTTCAAAGTACCACCAAGAATAACATCCTTTTCTACTCTTGCAATGGCGAGAACCATCGAGACGAGCTTCCAAGCCGCCATCGACTCTGGCAAGATCAACGGCGGCATTATCTGTGCTACAAACTCCAAAGGAGACTTCTCCTACAACAAAGCCCTCGGTCAGAGGACTCTTCTCTCCGGTGAAAAGCGTCCCCAGCAGCTCGATGATATCTTGTGTCTTGCCTCAGCTACAAAACTCATAGCCTCCATCGCAGCTCTACAGTGCGTTGATGATGGTCTTCTCACCCTCAAGGGTGATTTATCCAAGGTGGCACCGGAGTTAACAGAGAAGAAGGTTCTTAC
The DNA here is from genome assembly GCA_013186855.1 of Fusarium ramigenum. Classification (NCBI taxonomy): domain Eukaryota; kingdom Fungi; phylum Ascomycota; class Sordariomycetes; order Hypocreales; family Nectriaceae; genus Fusarium; species Fusarium ramigenum. Next base: position 11,333 of record JAAOAT010000936.1, on the reverse strand, counting down.
TGGCTGGACGGAAGATGATGAGCCAATTCTTGAATCAGCGTGTCAGCCTATTACGCTTGAAATGCTGCTTACGCACAGCGCTGGACTGGCGTATGATTTCTTGGCTCCTACTATTGGGAAATGGAGCAGCAAGTATAAACCGAAGGATGGAGAGAAGAGAAAAGTTGAGGACACTTTCATATATCCTCTTTTGCATCAACCTGGAAAGGGATGGATGTATGGTTCTGGTCTAGACTGGGCTGGTCGAATTGTGGAGCGTGTTACTGGAAAGACTTTGGAGGAGCATATTCACGAGCGTATACTGAAACCTCTTGGTTTGAAAACCGACGCTCAGTTCTTCCCTGTCACGAGAGAGGATTTACGTGATCGTCTCGTTGATCTCAATCCTGATGATCCAAATGGTATTGGTTACGCAGTCATGGGTCAAGGAGCTGAAATCAACAGCCGTTCAGATGGATGTTTCGGCGGCCACGGTCTCGCAATGCCTGCGTCAACATATCTCAAAATCGCCCAATCCCTACTTGCCAACGACGGAAAACTCCTCAAGCCTGAAACCTGTGAAGACATGTTTCAGAACCATCTTGCCCCTGAAGCGCTTATCGGTCAGCAAGGCATGCTAGCTAGTCCACTCGGTCCTTTCTTCAGAGTTGGTATCGGTGAGGAGACAAAGGTTGGGCATGGGCTTGGAGGCACCATTACACTTGAGGATGTTGAGGGGTGGTATGGTGCTCATACCATGTCTTGGGGTGGAGGATTGACATTTGCGTGGTTCATTGATCGCAAGAATGATCTTTGTGGTGTTGGGGCTGTTCTTGCAAAGTTGCCTCTTGATGGAGGTGTTGCTACAGATTTGAAGGATGTTTTTAGGAAGGATATTTATCAAAAGTATGCTGCGTGGAAGGAGAGCGGTGAGGTATGATTTGAGACGGTCAAGACGCGCTCTGATAAGTTCATCCTGTACCAACTCAGCTCTATCCCAACAACGAATACTTTATCTATGCGACTGCTTCCCCTACTTGGAGGTAGTTGGAAAGACTGAGTATTTAATAAATGCCGCGGGATTCCTGTGTCATTGGTTTGTACCACCAGTGTCTAAACCCGTCCTGAGAAGCCCTTAGCTGCGCCTCTTCAAGTGGACTATAAGCAAGCCGTTTCAGATGCAAGTATGGAATGATCATTGGTCTTTTCCATTGCCCCTCATTCTTGTCGAAGGGGGCGTTGTTCACACTAAATGTACGATGTGAAGCAATCTTTTCCCACTCCTGGACCACTTGCTCCTCAAGATCAACGCTCGGCCCGTTTTGTAGATATCTCCATGTGATCTGAACTTTATAGTCATCCATTTCACACCGAAATAAGCATCCATATCCCTGGTATGAGCACGAGAGTTCCATGGTGCGTAGGCGAGGCATCGTCGCTGCTGCTTGGGCGGCTGATATCAGAGACTTAGTTATCATGCACTGTTGTCCAAAGTGGGCCAGATACATGGTGACGATAGAAAGGTTCTCGAGTTTGGACTCTTTACGCTCTCCACCCGCTACGATGTCGTCGAAAAGTATCAACGGAGGGATATCATGCGGTGCGCGGAATTCGGTGAATCGGTGACATGCTTGGGCGAAGAGAAGCGATTTGGGGAGTTTGTTGATCCAGGGATGGCATGTATCTCTGACTGGTCTTCTGCTATACCTAAATGTCTTGAGGGATGCGGGCAGGGACGGCAATAACTGTATAGCAAGATCTATAGTTGTCAGCAAAGTCTCATTAAGCAGTTGAACTAGAAGGGGGAGGGTCAACCATGGAGAAAATCTTGTTCTTTGTGATCAGTGCGCTCCATGTAAGTAGAATAAGAGAAAGATTCCAGTGCCATAAAGCTCTCCCGCATGATTTTGCCTAGGGATTCAAGAGCAATGAGTCGAGGCGCGACCCTTCGTATCACAAGTCCCTTCACAATCGGTGTAGCTGGTAGGTTCCGCACGATTTGAGAGTAAGCCCACCCTCTCTTTATCAATGATGGCTTGAGTTTGAGGTGTTCTCCCCTAAGTCGACGCGTCGAACTGTAGTTGACTTTCCAGGCTAAGTTCATTGAGCGACGTGTGAATCCTGGTTGTATACCCAAGGATCTCTTGACTATTTCGTGTCTCTTCCTGTAAAACCTTTCTACGGCGTCGAAAAGTTCATCTTCGTTTTGATGACGGAAGAGAAAGTCATCGTGGAGTTCGTATATGAGATTGAAGTACATGCAGTCACTCGGCGATCGTGCGTCAAGCTCAAGCTCGAGTCCTCCGTAATCACCGCTCCACAGAGACAGAACCTTGAGAAGAACTGCCATGGCTTGTGTGAAAATTCTATTGTTCCTGTTGGCCGATGTTAGAAAGTGTATAAACTCAGTAAAGACTCGCCCAAACTTAGACTAAAATGTCTAAGTCTTTTCATCCCTTAGGATAAAGATGTCAAGTTTCCTTGCCCCCCTCCCCTGGCAGACTCTAAAATTTACTTACTGTGTGACATCCGTCGCACTTTCAGCCTTGTATTGTAACTGCCTACTGTAGGGCATAAGATCGATGCGCAGACGTAGGGTTCTTATATACCCGAGTCGGGCGACATTGCTCTTGATAGCTGAGGCGAAAGCATGCAAATCACCGTTTTCCAAGGCTAGGTCTTTAAAAGTTGATCTCTCGAAAAAATCATTCCATTCTCGAGAAACTGTAGCTAAAACGGGTGCTGTAGGATCGGGTGCTGTAGGATTTGGGCTTTGAGAAAGGGCAGCCTGGAAAACCATTCGACGAATCTCGGGCGGGAGCGAATTCCATGAGGCCATGTTGACAAATTTGTGAGAGGAAGAGCGTTAAGTTTGAGCGCATGCCTGAGAAATCGGAGCATCTTATACTTCTTAAATTACCTTTTAGAAGGTAAAGTTTATTGGCATTTTGAGTTTTGGCTTGGTGTCAGAATAAGATAAGCAAAGAGTCGCCTAAGCTTAGGCTAAGTTTTCCTAAACCTTTTCATCACTTAGGGTCAAGGTGTGTGAGGCGCGTGATGTGAGCCATCAGCTGTGGAGACTATCAACTCAAAATAACACTCTTATACATAACCTTTAACTATCAGTCAACCTTAGACTTATCGAAAGGGGCCAAAAAGGTCATAAATTAGCTCTTCTGACTTTTGAGCCAGGGCTCTCACTTGTTGTCAAGATCTGTGGTCGGACGCTTGTAATCTCACACAGAACATAGACAATCCAATGATAACAGCCAGGAACGTCAATAATCCAATTACTGAAGACAAAGGTGATGTACAAGGGGTATATTAATCCAATCTGGCTTCTATTCAATTCCGCTTTAAATTCCACATTTCATCATCATCAAGACTTTTAGACCTTGCCCTCAATCTGCTCAGCATTGGCCTTCTCCTCTCGCAGATCAGCACCATCAACATTATGACGGAACTCCTCATCCTGGAGTCTCAATTCCTCCATGACAATCTTGTTGGCCCTCCAGATAGGCTTGGTCTCAAACAGCTTGTCCATCGCCTCAAGAGGAACACCCTTGGTCTCAGGAATGCAGAAGAAGACGAAGAAGACGGAAATGACCATGAGGGAGGCGAAGAAGATGTATACTCCCCATCCCCAGGCGTTAAACATCTGCTCGGTGAAACGGGCGATGATGAAGTTCCAGAACCAGTTGTTGGCGGCGGCGTTGGCTTGACCCAGAGAGCGGGTGGTCTGGTCGAACATCTCTGAGTTAAGAACCCAAGGTGTACCGTTCCATGAGGGAGTGTAGAAAGCGGTCCAGAGGTAGAAGAAGAAGACAGCTGCGATACCACCGGAGGACAGTTTGGGGTCCGCTCCGGCAGCGACCTTGGCTTCATTGTTGGCGATCTTGATGTAAGCACCGATAAAGTACATACAGAAAGCACCACCACCAGCACCAATCATGAGAAGGTTTCGACGACCGACGTGATCGATAAGAACGAGAATCCAAATAAAGGTGATGCTCGTCTTGACAACGCCAAAGATACCAGTGGTAAGGAAGCTAGTGTTGGTACCGGTAATGCCGATACTTTTGAAGACAGTGGGGCTGTAGTAGTTGATGGCGTTGATACCGGAGCCTGGAAAATGTTAGTAATTGAAGTGAAAACCTAGATGAGTGTGCTTACCGTTCTGGAAGACGAAGAGAAGAGCACCGAGGAGGAAACGCCATCGAACCTTGGCCTCCTTGAGAGCAGCAAAAGGCTTCCAGAAGCCAGCGCCAACAGCGCTGTTGAATCGGTCAATCTCAGCATCGATAAAGCCAATCTCCTCAACGATGTAGATATCCTCTCGGTCAAGGTTTCGCATCCAGCAAAGGTTCTTGATAGCCTTGTCGCGCTTGCCCTTGGAGAACAACCATCGAGGCGACTCAGGAATGAAGACGGCACCGATAAGGAGAAGACCAGCAGGGATCAGCTGAACGGCAAAGGGAATCAGCCAGACGTTCTCGTTCTGGCCAGGGGCGTAAGGGAGGTGCTGGTTGATTCCGTAGTTAATCCAGAAACCAACTAGACCACCGGCTTGCCATCCGACTTCGTAGAGACCGACGAGACGACCTCGTACAGCGGGAGGAGCCAATTCTGAGATGTAAATGGGTGTCATGTTGGAGCATCCACCGACACCGATACCGGCCAAGACGCGTCCACCGATAATAAGGCCGAGACCCCGGGCTCCATTGGCACCCAGCATCATACCAGCACCAACCATAAAGACAAGAGAGAAGAGGATGAGAGAGTATCGGCGACCAATAAAGTAACTGCTGACATAGGCGAACAGAGATCCAAAGAAGGCACCGGCCTGGTACACAGAAACAATGTTCTGCTTGACCAGCGCAAGCGCACCAGGCTCATAGCTCTCAAAGTTGAACTCCTTGACGAATGAGGGAAGAGCAAGGGTCGTGCCGATAAAAGCAGAGTCGTAACCGATTGTGCAAGCAGCCATTGATGCAATGGCGGCGCAAGTGTAGACGCGCCAGTTGTAGACGGCTTTCGGCGTAGGCCGATCTTCTTGCAGAGTCAAGAGGCCCATGATTGCGGCGTCTCAAGGTTCAAACCTGCTTGAGAACTGTTGCAGCTTGTGGGGAGATAAGGTTGCAAAGAAGATTGTGGATGAACTGGAGAGTCGAAGAGACAATCCCCAAAACCCCGGTGGGGGGCAAAGATTTATACAAGTCAAGATGACCCATACTGCCCCTAGTCTAGCAGTAAAACCGTCCCCAAGAGCTAGTGTGCCGCTGGAGCCAGCAAGGGCCAACTCAATTCAACAACCGAACAACTGCTTCTCCAGAATTGGGGATACAGTCCGGGGTTTGCGGGGTTGGATCTGTGGGGGAAGAATATGCTTCCGTCGTTGCATGGAGATTCAAGAGTGTCATTGTCTGTTTACCGGGATGCTGGGGCCTCGTGTTGCTGAGAGAACGCGCCGAGGGATAAAGACTTTTCCGCGGTGCCACATCCTGACTCGACTGTCCTGGGGTCTCCGCATCATTGCTACCATGTGGCCGCGGATCTAACCTTGTTTCGTCAGGAAATGGGGAGAAAATCTCAAGCGCTCATCGTTTATCCCTGTGGTCCCCATTTGCACGGCGATGTCGGCATTATTCCGAGGTTGATTGGACGTTTTTCAGCAGCTCCAACACGCCGCGTCAGCATGAATGTAGCATTCTCCGAGGATGAAGGGATGTTACTGCTGGGATGTTGTAAGGATCTCGACAGGAACAGATGTGATCAGCGCTGTCAGTCTGGGCAGTTTGTACGCCCCATCAGCCAAGACATCACAGGCAGGCAGGCAGGGACAACTTGGGTGAATATGTATCCGTGTAAATATTGATTAGATTGCATTAAATCATGACCCAAAATCACCTTGAAACATCTCGCCCAGATCACATCCTGGCGCAAAGCCCAGGTTAGTCATAAACTGAGGATCCACATCAATACCATCCGCGCAATCTATGGATCCAAGCTCATCCAGAATTGCGTCGTAATCAAGGAGTTGACTTGGCATCGAGTTTTGTAATGATCCCATTTGCCCATCAAGAGATGGTGTGTGAAGGGTATGAAAGGTCAAATTGGGTGTTAGTGTGTATAGAGATTGTGAAGTAGCCGGGCTACGGTCCGCAGCTTGATAACGTTGCCGTTCGTATGATAACGCCTGTTGCTCTTTTTGGCGTTGCTGCATCCGGCCGAGCTCATGCTCCAGTTCCCCGGATGTGATAGGGGCAGGGTGGTCTGTGTGATGCGAGGGATGAGAGGCGGTTGATATCTCATCCATAAATGATGGGCTCACTATTGGGCGGCGTGACGGATCCACAGAACTAGGTGTATGCTGGTTGCTTTTAGGGGCCTCTGACCCTTGATATTTGAGCTTCCAGCCGTCTGTGAGCGATCCCATTGTCGAATTCCACTTGACTTGGTCGTGTTCCGGCATTCGGTTCCCATGGCCGTGGTGCTTGACAATGTCCATCAAGATGGCTATGATGGGCGGTGTTCCACCTGGTCCAAAGTTTTCCAGACACGACTCAACAACCTCTATGAAATTAGATAAGAGAGACGGCCGATGCCCTGGCACCAAGTCTAAGGTGATTGCCAAGAACATGCCTTGGAGTAGGTATGCTGAGGGTACTCTTGGCGTCGAGCCACCGAAGATGAGAGAATTGCAAAATGAGAACCGAGCGTCCAGGCTCCTGACAAGGTCTTCTGGGGTGATTCGTTGAGGGTTGCGGTCATTGTATAGCCTTGCATCCATGCTAGTACCCCAAAGTCTACAGAAGGCAAAAAGTTGTCGAAAGGTTGATAGTGGTGATGCGCAATCTGGTGTTGATTCTTGTCCATCATCCGCCGCCTTTCCGAATCCCGAAAGCGAAGTCCATGGCTCGTTCAAGTCGAGAGCCTGTTCTATAACAACTGAAGGAAGGCTATGTCGAATTCCCGATGTCACTTGCGGTTGACCAAGACTGAGTGAGGCAAGAGAATCCAGGATAAAGCTTCCTGCCAGCACCCTGACTTCGTTATGATTCAGAGAAGCTGCGTCGCCTTCCTTGACCGGAAACATGTGAGATGCTGTCGCGCGATAATGCAAAGCAAGACGCGAAGCCCGGCCTATCATGATCCATGCTGTCATCGTCCTTTTTTGGCCCATGAGTACTAGCGAATGAAGGAGGAGTGAGGAGATATGGGCCAATTCGAATGTCTCGTCGTCGGGGGGTATAAGCCGTTGCGCGATGGAGCAAATTTCGTTAGGAGAGAATCCGTTGTGTCGTGACGGGTTGGAAGAAGCCGCATCTTGAAATGAAGAGACAGCAAAAACAGCCCAAAGCTGAGCGTGTAACGCTGAGGAGGGGTTGGCTTCGATGGAAAGGCCCTCTGGGGGATACATCAAAGCTGTGCGTGTGATGATTCCGGGTTCAATAATTGGGAACCAGCTGTGAGTATAAGACATGTAGATATCGACCAGTCTTTTCCAGTGTGGAGGCAATGTCAGCTTGGTAGGTAATGATGGCTGGTCTGAGTTAAAGTTGTAAGATGCCGTCGGGATGCTCGTCTGCGATGGATTGACGCCTTGTACCGATAGCCCGGGTGATGGTTTGCCGTCGAACAATTGCGCACCAGTCGGGCTGCTATCTTCAGTTCCCGAGTCGTCTGCGGATGTATCGTTTTGAGGCGTCTTCTCATCCGACAGCAACCTCCCAATGTCTTTGTGAACCCGACTCTTGCTCCATCGTCGGTAGAGGCGATGGCCAGCTTTGTCCTTGGTCGCGAGGATGCGGGTACCATCTGCTCCATCATTCTGTGTAAGGAGACGATGAAGAGCTCCCTCACAGCCAGGAACCTGTTCAAAGAGCCATGCCAGCGACAACTCAATTGTCCGTAGGTATCCCGTCTGCACGCCTCTCTTGCGGGACGCAGGGGTATATGAGCATGGCCTGTTTTGCGCGGTGCATGTTCCACAGTGAGGACGGGCGCCATCGCACTTTTCTCTAGCAGTGCGACATGAATCACAGGCAAGGGAGACTCGTTGGCGTTTGGCGGGAGCTGTGGTTGCGGGAGCGCTGGTAGTATCCGCATCGTTTTCGCGTTTCCTAGGCGGCATTGCTTGGATGTAGATGATCAAAGAGTGAATGAGCTGCCTGCGCCGCGAGGCCAGCAGTCATGACGAAATGAAAAGAGAGATGAGGGGAGAGGAGCCTAACAGCAGTTGACAAGAGATCAATGCTTGCTAGTATGACGATGACGTGAAATGGAATTGAACTGGTATACGAGTCCCATGTCAATAAAGCTCAGCTCAGATACGCGATTCCTGTGCCATTGTCATGCAGATCTGTCTCCCATGACCGAAATCTCAAAGCAACAGTGCCGGACAAAAGCAATACGATGCGATGAGACGTGATGCGGGGAGAATCTGGGGCCCTAGAATAATTCTGTGTTGCTTGGGGATGGTCTGTAGGTTCCAGCCTCCAAGTTCCGACCGCCGAAATCATCGCCGATATAATTGGACAGCGGGCTCGGAGTGGGTCGGATAAACGCTTTCCCGACCAATCGCCTCTCGCTTGCCCCGGATTGTCTGGTGGGGGATCTACCGAGCTTCCTCGCCCATCGCCCACCCACTTCACAACTGACAGTCGGACTCAGCGCTTCTCGACAAGCCCACATCACCCATTCTCCCCTACCCAACAAAGAGATCCTTCTCTATAGCCTCAACAACTGCCATATCCTGGTGACTATGGCGCCTTCTTGAGAATAGCGCTGGTCACAAGAGTCCGGACACATGCAGCACGAAATGGCAGGCGTCAAGAGGTCCCTGGGGACCTTTCTTGGCCAGGACGATACCTTGCTTCGACCAAACGGCCACAGCCGACCAAAGACCGTCCACTATAATCATGGAATTCCCCGCGATAACCTCGATAATTCGACACCGCAATCACAGTCTTTTAAACTGAGCGATGTGCTCCAGTCTCAACCTCCTTCGCGGGCTACCTCTCGAGCCAATTCGAGAGCCAATTCTCAATCCGCGGCCCCGTCAAATGCGGACCAACACGATGGACTTACTCGAACGCCCTCCCCAACCTTTCCTCCCTTGACTGGGCAGGTCCCTGACTTCAGTCCAGACGCGTCAATGATACTTGTTGGTATGCGCGGAGCTGGAAAGTCGACATTGGCTATCATGGCATCATCGGCAATGGACCGTAAGGTCATTGATCTGGAGCCAGCTTTCCAGAGATCCATGGGCATGTCGAGTGCCGCTTATAAGTCCGAACATGGGTCTTCAGAGTGTTACAAGCAGCAAGCCAAGGTCTTGCAAAGTATTTTGCAACGACATTCTACTGGCTGTATCCTTGTTTGTTCTTGGATGGAGAGTCGCGTGCAGAGTCTCCTCCGAGAGTTTGCGGCTACCAACCCTGTCATCCACATTGTCCGTGATTTCGATGCCATTAAGAATCATCTCAAGATCCGCGACGGTTCCAAGGTCCAGAGCTTGCTCGATGTGAGCAACGCCATCTTCAGGTCTTGCACCAACTTTGAGTTCTTCAACGTCACAGAGAAGGCTTCCAAGTCGTCGCTTTCTCGTGAGTCATTGACACAAAGATCGCCAGCTCCATATTTAACATTAAAACATGTTGAGCGACACTTCCTGAAGTTCCTATCTCTTGTTTATCCCGCTGGCACAATACCCTTTACAGATTCTGCATTCCCATTATCGAGGATACCTGCGGAGGAACGCAACTTTACCTATGCCACCTCCATTCCTCTTTCAGATGTCATTAAAGACTCTGTTGATGTCGAAGAGCACGTCATCGGAGCAGATGTTGTGCAAATAGTTGTACATGACCTGGCTGAGCATGCTGAGCAAGGCACATTGACGTCCGAAGCCAGCGGAAAACTGCTTGCCAACATTACCAAAGGCGTTGGTATTGTAAGGCGAAGCACTATCTTACCCATAATCCTGCATCTATTCCTACCTCATACAGCAAGTGACGAAGTCTTGCGTGTCTACCTTGATCTTGTCCACCATTCTGTACGTCTCGCACCAGAGATGATGACAGTCGATCTTCGACTCGAAGACGTCCACATCTCACGCATATTATCTATTCGAAAGAGAACAAAGATGATTGGAAATTGCTTCATCACCACAGATCCTCCATCATGGGAATCTCCAATATGGATGTCGTGGTATAAGAAGGCCAACAATTTAGGATGCCATCTTGCCAGACTGATTCGACCTGCGGTTACTATTGAAGACAATTTCCGCATTCACTACCTCAAGACATCAGTTGCAGCTCTACAGGGGCCCAAGATCCCACTTATCTCTTACAATTCTGGCCCTCTTGGTCGGAATTCGCAGGCTTTCAATCGTATTCTTACTGTTGTCCGCCCAGATTCGCTGGAGCGGGTGAATCCCAGGCCCCCAATAACGCCATCCATTACCACGGTCGGGGCGACAGAAGCACTCTTCTCGTCTTTTATATACGACCAGATGAAGCTTTACGTCATTGGCGCCAACGTCAGCTACAGTCTGTCTCCTGCCATGCACAAAGCAGCATTAAAGGCATGCGGGTTGCCCCATACCTACGAGCCAGTGTCTTGTGCGTCGCTTCGAGGAATCAAACATTTGATCGAGGATCCAGAGTTTGGTGGAGGCTCAATCGGCCTCCCCTTCAAAGTCGAGATCATCACCTTGACCCATTCGTTGAGCAAACACGCCCGCGCAATTGGTGCTGTCAACACACTGATTCCCATCCGCTCTTTGAATGATGATGGAACAATACCATCTGGGGCTGCCTTTTTCGACAGCGTCAACCGCTCAGGTCCCATCAAGGCTCTGTATGGTGAAAACACCGACTGGATTGGCATTCGCGCATGCATTCGCCGTGGCCTCTCCCCGGCCAACGCAGTCGTGTCCAGCACCTGTGGGTTGGTCATTGGAGCAGGCGGCATGGCCAGAGCTACAGTCTATGCCATGCTTCAAGTCGGCATCAAGAACATTGTCATCTACAATCGCACGCCAAAGAACGCCGAAAAAATGGTGTCGCACTTTACGCAGGTCCTTGAGAGGAAAGACCATGGCCTACTGAGCGCCGGTAGCGAGCATTCTCGCTTCCATGTCATCGAATCAATAGAAGATGCCTGGCCGGCAGAGTTCCGCCTACCTACCGTCATTGTTTCTTGTATTCCCACCCACCGCATTGGCAACGTCCCCGCCCCCGAACTTATCCTCCCCAACGCGTGGTTGGGAAGTCGAACTGGCGGTGTCGCAATTGAGCGGGGGTACAAGACATTAGATACCCCGCTCCTGGCACAGTTTCGAGCAGAGT
>JAAOAT010000935.1:0-11247 GCA_013186855.1 Fusarium ramigenum | reverse complement strand
CTTCCACGGAAACATCCGTATGGGTCACGGAGGGCGGTAGTGGGAATAACACAGCCAGTGAGGTACCTTGAAGAAGGACTTGCCAGATCTTACGTCGCTGCTGCTTCTGGAGCAGGCTGGCATGCGGAGTTACTACCAAGCTCAGTAAAAGAAGAGATACCAGTAAGCAACAGGCACACACCGATAGTTGGATCTCTATGTAGACGCATAGCCTGAGCTTGCCATATCAAAATACCTGAAAACGCCCAAGCTTCCGGAACGTGGTTGTTGTTGACGAGGAAGTGGACCAATAATACCATGGCCTGGATTGACCCTAATGATGCACTACTGAGATACGAACTATTACGCAGAGACTGGCTGCTGGCCGAAGCATACAACTCTGCTGCGTCCTTTCGCTCTTGGGAAGTTGTTGTTGATGTGACAAATGGCGCGCCCAAAGCTAACATGGCAAATATCAATGCCACGAACGTTGGATCTATTCTGCTGGCCTCGCCTTGCTGCTTCAACTGCCAGAAATATGCATAGTTTGCATAAAATGTCTGGCGATGTATCGCTGGATACACAGGGTCGACACACTCAAAGTATCGACTCAGTAGTCTGTTGGCTTGGGTTTTTTCTGGAAGCACTGAAATGGCGTCACATAAGCCTCCTTCACGAGTCCAGTAGTTGGCAAAGGGAAGCTCGGATCCAATACCAAGAACTTTGCTTGCAGAAGGCAGAGAGTAAGGTTCGTGGGACAGGAGACCAATAGAAAACGCATCAGACTTCGTGACGTTGGCGATCTGTGCATATTGGCATTCAGTTTGCCGTTTTTCGCCTGGCTGAGGTTCAGAAATTATTAAAAGGACAAGCTGCGACTGCACGTACAGGCATGGCAACGAGGTCTGCCTCTATCACACTTCGAATACGTCAGTAGGTTATCCAGTCGACCAAGCTCATTCTCACAAACAGAAGGGAATTCATGGTAATGATTGGTCATTCTCAGACAACCCTGGGCCAAATTTCATAATGTGTCAGAACATTAAGGTATATTGGACGCATCTTGGATGGAACCGTGACGAGGGATGATCAAGATGTGGTTGGTGTAAGCACGACACAACATGAGATACCAAGTAAGAGAGAATAATAACCTACCTTGGTCTTGCGTTTGGCGCACTCACGGCATGAAAAGGCCGTCCTCTTGCGCTTTTTCTTCCTCTCTGGACTTTTATCTTCATTCACTGGCGTCGACAGGTCTTTGACATTCGTGTTAAGGAGGCAGTCGTGAAGGGCGTATCTTGAGGTTTCCCTATCTGATGTTGAAGGCAACCGATGTGTTATGGGTGCTGGAGATATCGAGGCAAAGGCTGAAGATGGCGGGCCAGTTCTGCAAAAGGCGAGAGGTGGAATCAAGTTAGGCTGGCTAGGGCTAGACATGGACATTGAGTGTTGAGGCGGCCTATGGGCAGGCGAAGGCTTGAAGAGGGGTTACGCGGTTGATGATAAGTATGGTGTAATCGCGCCTCGTGAAAGATCCGTGGATGATGCCAAGCTTACTAAACTATTCGGTCTAGTGGACAAGCGCTTGTTTTTTCAAGGTATACCAGTCTCGTCAATTGGCAGTTGCAGACTGGGAGCTGGAATGACAAGCTGGCGTTAAGATCTGAGATTGACCTAAATCGGACAGAAGTTGGTTTGGGCACAGAGCGAGAGCCAGGGCTTTGATGGCTTTAGGTATGATTGACCCTCAACGGAATGGCTTCGTATGGCTACCGGAGGCCGAACTGATGCGACTTGCGGTTTGACGAGGGTGTGGTTGATATAAAGCAGTGGTCGTTGCGCTTGTCCCTGCTTTTCCCTGCAGCTGACTACGTTCGCTTCCCCACCTCTATCATACTAGGAACGCATTCCATCAGGCTTTTCCGGGCGTACAACCGATGACATTAAAGCGTATATTAGACGGAAACAGACAGGAGGGTACTGGAATGTGCATCGAGGAGACCTTTCTAGCGTCAGAGGATCGCCATCGAAGCTCGGGTTCGGCAAAGGAGCGTTTGCGCGAGGCCGAGCATGTCGAGCGAAATGGTGTGCAGACTGTGGCCATTGAAGCGTATTGGCGGCATTGCGAATGTAGATAGGCAGCAATGGCAAGTGGCGCTCCTGAGATAGCAAACTATCGTTTGTTTTTTACATCATGAACCGAGGCGCACCGGGGGGACCCCACTTGATAGTCGATCGTATTGAGGTGAAGACGGCAAGCCTCCTATGACAGCTCATATCATCTGTGATGAGTGCACATGAGCCAAGACAATAAGCCCCCTCCCTCCCGGCATGTTTGCATGGCAGGAAATTTATTCCCAGTAGGATAACGGCATAGATATGTCAAAGTCCCCAACTTCCAGCTTCTTGTACTAGGAGGAAGCAGTGAGGTTCTGGATAGAGCACTGCCTATTGTACCCCTCGATACCAAGGTTCATGTTTTACAAAAGACTCTATACAAAATGCGTGAGATCTCTCAAGCCGGGCTGCAAGGTGGTATGATTACCCACTAAACGTTGTTGCCACCAAACTGACATGCCACACTGAAATCTATCATATAATACCCGACGCTGAGGGTGGTAAGGTTTATTGGTGCAGCCTTGTTCATCCATTCGAGACGAAAGACAATGGGTCCGATTGATCGGGCGATAGATTGTCTTCCCTCTTGTTGAGCTTAGCGGCCGGGTATGATGGATATAATTACTACCTCTATTTGTAGCTGGTTCCGACATCGATCAGACTTTTGAAGCAATCAAGGCCAGAGGCTCTTATTTTCAGACAAAATAAAGGTCGTGTCGAGAGCTTCTCGCTAAAGCTATCAGGTGAGAAAAGAACAAATATGCCTCTCTACTAATAGCTGATAGCCACCTCTTTTAATCCCAGATTCAAGCAGCTTTTTCTTGCCACTGAGCCAAGACTCACGGATAGAAGTGGTTTCGGCAATGGAGGCATTCCTCTGCCGATGCAGTATGAGCCTGATTCAGCTAGAGACATGGTATGGTATGCCTGAAACGATCATAGATAAATCTATACATGTAAAGATAGTTGCTTTTTTTTTTTTTTTTTTTTATTGTATATTTTTTTTTTTTTTTTTTTTTTTTTTTTTTTGCCAGATATTCTAGAAGAGGATTTATCGGAGTAGTGGTAAACCTGGAAGTCCATGTCAATATTGGGGAGACCTTTACTCTCACTGACAGCCAATATTGACTATTGTACGAGCTCATTGCTTCAAATAGATATCGAAAAGTAGAAAATCCCGCCTTTGACGGAGAGTGAATCACCCTCGTAGAGAATCAGTATCTCATGGCCTGTCTCAACACTACATCCTTCCTTGGAACTCAATGAAGAGACTGAAGCCTTGGAGTCTCGTCAGTCGAACCACAGAGTAAAATAACGTTGACCTGGCCTCGCGGAACTGCGGCAGAGCCAGTATCATGTCGATATAGTTCCATTTTCAGGTAGAAGGCCTGACATGGTACCTCAGCTTCTTGAATCTACGCGAAAGGTTAGCTTGACTCCCGCAATCCTGACAGAGGAAACTTACAAGATAGTTTAAGAGCTGATGTGCCACTGTCTTGTCACCAGGCTCCATCTTGAACTTCCAAAGTGGTGTACTTAGAACTTGTTCTGGAATATACGGTCCCTTATTCCCTTAGCCACCTCCTGAAGGTCTTCCGAGGCAACAAGTATCATAGAAGGGACCAAAATGTCAGACTTCTTCGAGGTATTGGATTTCTTCCTTAACGAATACTTCTTCTTTTTATAGCCCTTGAAGTCCAAGGACTTCTCACTGGACCCATTACGATGGCTCCAGGATGCGATACACCATTTAGCAGTTAGTGAACTGTGTAGACACAGAAGAAGTGTAGAAGCATACAGATTCAAAAGTGACGTCGCCCTCAACCACAGCATTTTCTCCAATACAGAATGTTTTTTGAACATTCTCTACCCTGATGACTGCTGAGCTTTGGACAATTGATCCTGGTTCGAGAATGATGGTGATAGAATAGGAAACATCGCTAAACACCAACAGTCGCTCTTTCGCGAATACGTCCTCCTTGAAGTGAAACTCGACCACGTCTTTGTTTTCAAGTGTCGCCTTGGCGAATGCGGATCCTACACACTTTGCTTCTCCGAAACCGGGATTTCCTGCACCATTTCCAGGCTGTGAAGAGTTAGGTTTTGTAGCTATACCTTGATATGAGCAAGACTTACTAGGGCTAGTATCCTCCCTGAAGGTTGGAGCGGTTCGTGGTGTGAGAAAGGAGATTCCAGCTGAGGTGACAAAGACATGGTGATCAGGATTAGGGAAGAAATGGAACTCCGTAGCCATCTGCAGGTGTATTGCTAATTTTCAGCACGAAAATGCCAGAATATATAATGTCTTCGAAGGTTCGCCATTGCTCGATTGCCTCCCAGAGCCTCACATTTGGAATAAGGCAAACAAGGCAGAATGTGACAGGGATGGCGGTGATGAGGCGTCTGTGAAAGGGGAACTCATAATTGAGGGAGCCCCTTAATGATCTGATGGAAGTTTTATCTGACAATCGAATGTCCCTTCCTCTTAAATGCTAGCTCGGGATTCACTCGCGGCGCGCGCAGCTTGCTCCTGGCGCCCTCTGACTCCTGCACCATGAGCATTGCTCTTGTAGCCTGATACCCAAAGTCGTTGATGTATTACGAGTGTCCAGTTGTCTCCAGCTAGAGTGCATACAGCCAATCTTTGTGTATCTACCATCCTCCGCCATGGGGGGGGGGAGGGCCAAGTTCATAGGTGCATATGCTTGCTCGCTTGCATGGAGACCCCGGCAAAGCGAAATTCTTGTGTCCCTCAATTTTTTGTTCCCGTTTGTTGTGAGTATTCGTCAATGTTCTTGCCAAGGTCGTCCCTGTAGGCCCTCTTTTCCATTGCGGCTCGAGCTACAGCCCCCACAAGAGTAGCCAGTAACAGCCTATCGGAAGTCGATCCCGGTTTTCTTTGCGTTAGTGGCAGAAGGCATCTGTACCTTGCATTTGACGCTAGCGGGACCTGACCATCGCCAAACTGGTGTAGCCCACTCTGATGGGTAAGCTACATCCTCAGCCGCAAGATGCAGACAATTGATGTCTTCACTTGCTTTCAACTGGCTACTCTGCTATCAAGCAATGGCGACTGAGTCTGCTATAGGCAGAGACGGCCAGTCTTTCTTGTCATTGTGTTTCAAACGCCTGTACGACCTAAATCGGGAGCAAAATGCAGGTCGACTACCAGCACACCGAGCTAAGTTCTTTTTGCTGATTCAAGTCTCAACTACAAATAACACATCTAGCTAACAACTTAGACACTATACTATAATGACTAACCCGCGGCTACAGAATAAAGCTGATAAGTGGAAAACCTTAAGATCCCCTGTACCCACAGAACCTCGTTCTTCATGCAGTGTCGGCTGTTGCCTGGACACAACCAGGCCTTGACGGCATGTCTCAGCGGATGAGCACACTCGACAAAGACCGCCAGATAGAAATAGTACAGATCTTACCCAGTGAACACAGAAGGAAGCTCTCCTGGGATCAGCTGTACCGATGTCCTGTAGGACGTGCTTCGCCGACAACTACAGTAGGGAAGACTATGAGTGGAGAGGTGCCTCATGGGAGTATGAGTAGAGGAGGAGCCCGAGTATGTATACTCCCGCGGTGCAAGTACTAAATTGAAACCGAGGGATCCTCTCGAGACCTAGTTTGTAGAAACTTCGTGATGAAGGCGTCGTCACGATGAAGCACTGACATCCAATACACGAGGCGAGCACGCCGAACCCGGTGACCACTACGGGCCGGTCTAGCAGAGCAAGCTGCCGGCTGCTAACGCGGCTATCATGGGCTTCCTTGCTACTGCTGACTCTTTATTTCAGACACCCCTGAGCAGCAGAATTGCCAGGACGCTCGCGAATGCTGGGTATCTTCATCTGGTCAAGTACTCAATTGCGTTCTGAGTTCACAGCGTCACGACGTTGGCCGCTGTAGACGATTGCCGATCACATCAGGACAGTGTATTGGCCTTGCGCTTTCCTTTCCGTGTGGCAGTCATGAGCTTCAGTTCAAGGCGCCAATATCCCTTGGCATTTCTGTCATCGCTCTCTCGAGGCTTCATGACAAGTGTTTGACGGCACATAGGACACTTTCCTTTGTTGGTGTTGGCATGAATAGACTGGTGCAAGCAAGAAGCGCAATATAGATGACCTAGAGCTATGTTAAGATCTTATCATGAATCTTCAAAACCAGAAGCGAAATCACTTACCACATTGTGTGACTGTCAGGTTGGGGCAGTCGCCCATACAGAGGGGACATTGAAAGGCAGCAAGCTTGACGCGACCATCCCTTTCTGGCTTTTGGGTTTCCTCCAACACTTCGTCGGTCTTGGTCAGATCGATGATGTCATGTTGGACTTTGGCTTCAACATCTATAGGTGAGCGAGTAGGGCTTGTGCCGAATAAATCAACATTCATATCGTTGCTGGCCGCGGGTGCAGTAGTCGCCGATGTTCGTCGTCGCTTACTCGGGTGCGCTGAACCAGTTCGAGCAGCCGCAGCTGTGGTGCTCCGCCGAGTTGCGGGTGGCATAGCTTCGGAAAAGGAGCTTGCGGGACTGACAAAGAAGAAGTTGTTCTCTCGAGGGAGTCGAAGACAGGCAGCTACGCTTGAGATTCGCCGGTAGAGTTGCTAGCCGAGGAGAGCTGGGTTGTTGTTCGCTCAGACCCGCAGGGGTGGAGGATGCAGTTGGTGGACGATAAATCTCGGGCCGTTGTATTTGTAATGGCGTTGATGGGTGCGGCGGTATTTCGGAATGCACGATGACGGCGTGGAAGCCTGGACGGCTGATTGAAGGCTTACGCCATGGGGCTGACTCGGCCGTGAATCGGGGTTCGTGAATGGTGGGTACGATCATCGTCCCTGAATTCACGATACACCGCGCCGTCATCGAGATCCAGTCCAGCTATGATGAGTGCTACAGCCGGAGAATTATGCTCTCATTCTTTCGCGAATTCCCACGGTGGTGTATTCGACAGCTCGTTCAACACGATGAAGGACAGAATTGCTTTCTGGATATCGATGCATCAGGGGGCCATCTGAACGTCAGCCTTTGCCATCCGGATACAGACCTACTCTTCATGAATGTTCACTTCTGCTGGATAAGAGCAAGGGTATATCTGGAGACTACGACGAGGAAGAACACGAGAGAAGGATTGCCGGGAGGGGCCCGTTTACTAAAACGAGGATTTACTCCAAAGGCGTCGACAGGCTTCGAGATGATAACCAGAGCGATGAAGAGATCTTGGGGCCTGATTTCCGAAGAGACCAGCAATTGGACCTCACCGAGCAAGGGGGTATTCGAGTGAGATATGAAGTAACTACTGTTCGGCAGGGTTTGTAAGTAAACGTAAGCGAGCTAGTCTGGCGAGCTTGAACTTTGGACTATTGATATAGATCTCGTGGATAAAATTAGATTATGAAAATTATCAGTACTTCTTCGCATAGCTGATGTCGTTCGTTTGGTAGTCTGTATTGTGGTCTGGCTGGGGCCACAATCCTACAATAGCATACTTATGCTATCCGAACCGAATTATTTAGCTGCACAGGTCCTCATATTGCTGCCTCAAACGTGGGATTAGTATCTCGTATGTGACGTGCTGGGACAACCTCTTAGTATATCCGCACAAGCAAGAAATTGGCCCATTATCATCGTTGATAAGCGCTAGGTTTTCATTAAAACGCCTGATTTGAATGCCAGAATCACTAGTGCCGTGGAAGGCCGTCCCCATGTATCATAATGAACTGTTGTTCATCGGCTTCACTGAAGGTTTTTCGTTTTTCCCATGCTTCATAGAATTCATTACGATTTGGAGGAATTGCTGTCTCCCAATTCTTTCGTCGGTGCCGCTGCGAACGGAAGCTAGCGACGATAACCTACTCGTACCGAGATATGCACTCTCCCAGTGCTAGCGGGTGTCGTACAAGTGTCTCGTCGGCCTTAGATACTGAAGTGATCTTCGTTTTGTGGAGAGTGCTAGTCCCGCCTGCTGTTAGCTGGCATACTCTGCCAAGAAGATCCCACGATGTGACGACCTGGGATTCAGAGCAGCTGATTGCCGTGTCCACTTAGCCAGAAGCGATGCCACCGCACCTTTTACTGCTCACATAAAGCCTGCCAAACATGAGGACTGAAGGCCGTGCCCTATGCTGTAGCCGTCACCGATGCTGGCAAAACAGCAATTGTGTGGGATCTACTCACAGGGGATGAGACCTCTCGATTTTACAGCTAGTACCATCTAACTGTCGCATCGTGGATGAAAAATGGCAATGTGGCTTTCGGTCAGTTATTGGAATGAGTTTCATATGATCATGACTAATAATTTGAAGGCAGCACAAAGGGGAAGCATTGTCATATTTGAGCCATCAACATCTGAATATGATACGAGAGCATGTTAAACGCTTTATCCAGCGAAGTGATGGCGAATTTCCACCACCGCCTGACCAGGCCACTATGTCGAGGATGCAACAAGCACCGCGTAGCCATCGCAATAGCTCGCCTGACCGCATTCTTGTAATCACGTACCGACTCAGCCGCCGGCCTTTGCGCCTCCCCCAATCATGATTCGATGAATTACGGACTCGGACAGTCTTCAAAGCGGCTGTGACGAGGCGCAGTGGGCAAGGCATACTTCTGTCGTTGCCAACAAGTATTTAAACCACTGGCCGTTGTCCAGAAGTTTAGAATGCAATTTCACTCCTTATTGCATCGTAAACCCTGAGAGCCAGTATCGGAACATCCAACAGTTGTCGTGCAGCGTCGTGGTTCTGCTTCCCGAGTACGGCCTCCCGAACAGGCAAGCACAAAACAGAGACTTGAGATGGGCCAGTGTCCAACAGGAGGCCTACAATTACGGACAAGGCGACCTGACAGGCGCTCCGCAGAAGACACCGCAGAGGCTAGTTAATCGAACATCGCTACCAGATACCGAGACACGGCGCTATTTGCAAAGCAGTCGAAAAAAACATTTCTGTGTAAGGATGGCCCAAACATTGCGATAGTCCTCATGCTAATTCTGTTGGTGTCATTCTATTTTCCGGTCTGCCTGCCAAGAACATCCTTGACGTCGCTGTCGGGAAGACTTTGGACCTCGCCTCAACCCTTCCGTGTCGGTGCATAGAGAAAAGCATCGTCAGCAAACGTGGCCGACCAAGCTCCAACTCCCCGGCACTACCATTTCAGCCCTAGACCCCGTAGTCGCAGAGGATTGAGAGACAGGGTGCGCGCAGATGGGGCATTTTCTGGATGGTCCGCTCTGACAGGCGCCAGACACGCCGCTAACAGAAGTCGTTAGAGTTGGTTCACCCCGCGCTCGATAGGGGATCCCCGCCAACCTCCCAGCCGCCCCTGATTTTGTCTCAAAGAGGAGCACACAGAAAAAATAGCCAATGGCTGGCGTTGAGTAACTTGCGCCCTCCATCTGAGCCAGAATTCGCTCCCATCCTTCTTTTCTTTTTTCCTCCCCTCGAGGCCTCCTAACCGATGCAAGAACATCAGCTAGCCTCAAATACCCCTGCCACTCACCGTACCCGGCTGGGAGGTACTCTAGAATGGCCGCAGGCTATCTGCATGGTACTGAGGCACTTCGCTCGAGTGAGCTCATGAACGCGGGCGCTGAGAAACGCAGATCAGGCTTTTGTCCCATCGCTTTCACACTAAATCTTTGTCATTGGAAAGTACGGGCCAGTGCAGGCTGCGGCTGTAGATCCTTTGGTCCCATACCAAAGCCTTATCGCCTCTTTCCTCTTTCCTTTGATGCCTGTATTCCTCAGGTCCGACCAGCGCTGTCCATCCCCAGCTTTGCACTGAGGTCAGCGCTGCCCTGGATGTCAATGTGGGAAACTTCAGCGACGAGTCTGATAGGCCCGGGATGGCCCATGCAGTTGAACATGTAAGGGCCCCAATTCAACACTTGCCATGTCATACGGACAGACAATGGACTAACATTCTGCTTGTCAACAGCTTCTTTTCATGGGCACCAAGAAATTCCCAATTGAGAACGAATACGGCCAATACCTCTCTGCCAATGCAGGAAACCCCAAATGCTTACACTGGGCCAACATCGACGAACTTCTTTTTCGATATCTCTGCCAAGCTGGACAATGACGAAGATCCTTCAGATAGCAACCCCCTTCTCCTCTGCGCGAGGCTCTGGATCTATTTACTCAGTTCTTTATCAAGCCGCTCTTTCTAGCCGATACCCAAGACCGAGAGCTGAGAGCTGTTGATTCAGAGAATAAGAAGAATCTTCAGAATGACGATTGGAGGCTCACTCAGCTAGAGAAGCCTCTGTCCAACCCTAATCACCCGTTTTGTCACTTCTCAACCGGCAATTTTGAGGTTCTCAAGACACTTCCCGAGGCACGTGGAATTGATGTGAGGGACAAGTTTATCGAGTTCCACGCCAGACACTACTCAGTAAACCGCGTGAAGCTCGTTGTTCCGGGTGGAGAACCGCTTGGCGTACTTCGGAGATGGGTCGCTAAGTTGTTCTCTCCTGTCGGCAACAAAAAACACCAAACAGATGGCCAGGCGAACTTCCTTTCCGGGAAACCGATCTCGGTACGCAGTGTTTCACGAAGCCCATTATGGACTCAAGAGAGCTTAACCTGTAATTTCCCTTCATCGACGAGGAGTTTATGTTTGCCACTCAACCTAGCCGATATATTAGTCATCTCATCGGGCATGAGGACGGAAGTATCGTGTCACATATCCAGCCCAAGGGTTGGGCAAATGGTCTTAATGCCGAGGCCTACCCTGTTTGCCCTGGTGCTCCTGGTATCTTCGATGTAGAGGTTCGCTTGACGGAAGAAGGTCTTAAGAACTACCCTGAAATCGTCAAGATATTTTTCCAGTGCATCACTCTCCTGCGCGAGAGCCCACCCAAGGAGTGGATATTTCCGCATGGTCATTGTGTCGCGCAATTATCCTGGCAACTGGGACCAGCAGGAAAAGTGGTATGGAACTGAATATCGACACCAGAAGATCCCAGAAGATCTCATGGGGGAGTGTAAGAAAGCCTTTGCGGTCTCTCCCAACGATCGACTGCCTACCCTTCACCTGCCTCACAAAAACCAGTTTATCCCCAACAAGCTTGAGGTCGAAAAGAAGGAGGTGGCCGAGCCGGCACGGAACCCCCGGGTTCTTCGCAATGATAGCATTGCC
>JAAOAT010000934.1:0-25594 GCA_013186855.1 Fusarium ramigenum | reverse complement strand
AGAAGGAGGAGAGGGAAGGGAAAGAAGGGAGAAGACGAGGACAGGCGGAGGAGGGAGGGCGAGGAGACGTGGAGGGGAGATGATGGCGAACCTAATGGAGTGTCCACGTAAGGTAGGGGATCGGAATCCACTGTAACCATAACCCGCCGGTTAGTACGGAGTAGCAAGACAGACAGCAAAAGACATGGACTGGACTGGACACCTTGGTCGAGGTCTCGAGTGGCTGAGTTTGACCCGGGAGACTTGGCAAGCCTTGGCCTTTCGAGACTTTAACAAATACCAGTAAAAACACTATTACAGGTACTATAACTATGCTATAGCTCACTGCTCTTCTTTTTGTCCGAGTACACGTGAAATAACATCCATACTAACACTATCCATATCTACCTATCTCAGAGGTATCCAAGGAGCTTACCAGGCCTTGTCTTGTCTCGGCTCTCACAATCACTCTCACTCTCCTGAATCCGCCCGTGCACGCCACCAGGATTACCCCACAAAAGCTGGGATAAGGAGACAGCCTAACTCGGACAGGGAGGTGATGTGCGTATCATCGCTTTGCTTCTGGGCTCGAGGTAAAGTTAGGGGACGTGTCAGCTAATTTGTTCAGCCGTAATCCGAGATAAAGAATGCATAACTTGTATAGCACGCCCAAAAATAGCCAAAGCCTCATCCTGTCTAAAGGTCACAGAGCCTGCTTACGGATAGGTAGTTACTCTGTATATGCAATGGACATCTCTCAATCAGGGGTTGGTTGGTGACAGTGACTCTCCAAAACTCTCACTGTCGCAGGAGACTCAACTTAGCTTCACCGCGCGCATACCATCAATTTTTGGGCAAAGTTTACATATATACAACTAGTGGACCTGCGACCTCCTCGATTCATGCCTGCAGGCTAAACATTATCTATCGCTATGCCGCTCAATCACCTTCTCTTTCCTTCAGTCACCAATGAATTACACCTCAGTTCGGTGTCAGAACGACTCCCTCGTATTGTCGACTTCGGATGTTCTCCAATGTCTGATGGAAGTGCCGGCGGCTGTTCTCAACTGAAGCAGAATCTTGTTGGTTGCCGGCCAGATTAGAGTGGATGAGTTCAATGAGACCATTGAGGTACTTGGTTGTGACCTGCTCGAGTTAGCAATTGCTTCAACAGTTGCAGGACCGAGACTCACTGATTCGTTTTGTTGGTCAAAGTAATACACATAGCGGTCCAGAATCTCAACAAAGAGTTCAATCGATGTGGCCGTCTCCATGCAGGAATCGGCAACACGAAGGGCACGCTGAAGACATTCGAGTACTCGCTTACCATCACGGTAAAGCTATCCAAGTCAGCTAGGGTCCTTCGTATATAGGTCGATACATACCTCTGTCTCTTCCGACTCGCCATTCGACACCATCGGAGTCGCCCACCACAAGTGACTCGCCAGATACACAGCGCGGCATTGATCAGGCTTGCGCAGCAGCTTGCTGCCGTGCTGTGCGCACTTGGTGATGAGAGTGTCGTAATTCTCCTTTCCAAAGTTGCGTGTCTGGTGAAGAGCAGTAGCAATCACACAGACAGCCTGGAACTGAGCCTTCGAATCCGACACAGCCTCCTCATACACTGTGAAGGCTTGCGCAAAGAATTCATATGCAACCTCTTCAAACCCGGTCAGATCGGCTGTTTGACCAGCAGAGGCAAAGAGACGTAGTGCCATCTCTGCAGCCCCAGAGCCGTTAACACGGGTGTACAACGTGCTGAGCGCTGAGTGCATAAACTTGAACAGAGCATTACTCTGTGTCTCCCAGTTGTCGTCAAAGTGCTCACGCTGCTTGAACTTTCGCGCCAACTTCATGCATGCTGTGATGAGAGGTGGCGTCGTCGTGCGGATACGCTCGTTTCCTTCCGAGTACGCCTTTCTTGTCATTTGGAGCAGCTTGAACTGAGTATCGTTGTTCTCGGCCTGCAGCAAGTGCACGATCCTGGCGAGCCATCCCTGCTCCTCCATCGTCTCGTCTGTCTCCACGGGACGTCTTTGGGTAACACCTGGGTATCCTTGAGGCGCCTGGGAACCTTCCTTGATGAGAACCTTGAGTACCTCCAACACGTTCTCGAGCTGTTCTGTAGTCGAGATCTTGGTCTGGTTTTTGAGCAAAGTGCGAGCGACGCCACCAGCAACGGCTCGGCGGGTAGGGTATGATTGCGACTGGAAGAGAGGAACGTAGGTAGGAAGAGACAAAGCAGTGAAAGTGGAAACATATCGATTAAGGGGCGCCTGAAGAAGAGCAAGCAGGCTCTGCTGAGCAGGAGGCGAGTGAAGGTCAGCATTGTTGATATTCTCTCGAACCTTGGTAGTTGCGTAAGCCAGGATCTGGTCAACGTAGTCCAGTCTGTCGGGATAAATGTTAAGCGCAAGGTTGCAAAGTGACACCAGGAGTGCAATAATGTCTTGCACAGGGAGATGCTGGGCCTCCACCAGGTTCTTGACCTGGGCGAAGAAAACCTCGTAAAGCTGCACGGTGTCTGTAATTGACCCTTGACCGTTCACAGCGGTGGTTTCCGTATCCGCAACTGAAGGTGTAGACTCGGCGAGTGTGCTAGAGTCGTCGTTGCTGCTCTCACCAGCAGTTTCCTCTGGAGTCTCATCGGTGGCTTTGGCTGTAGACTCCTCGCCATCGGGTGTACTGTCGGCATCGGCGGATTCGGCATCTTCAGTAGACTCACCCGCTTTACCATCAGTTTCAGATTGCTTAGAATCTGAAGGCGTGGCTGTCGATGCTTCTTTTTGAAGGTTTACCTTCTCCAAGAGTTTTGCCAGTGCATCCGCCTCAATTTGAGCTCTGTCGTCCGACTTGTCCTCCGGCCCATCGCGTTCAGCATATTCAGACAATCGATCCATCAGACCAATCACAATGGCCTTGACGTTGACGTGGGGGTTGAGGCGTGAAACGGCACCAAGGAATTGGTCCAAGGTGTGCAGGTGAAATTCGTCCGGGAAAACTTGCGTAATCACCTCAAGGAGATACTCTTGGGCGAGAACGTCCCGGCATTGGACCACCTGCTCTAGCAGCGGTGCTAAAATACTAGACTTGTACGTTTCAAGATCAACAAGCTGGCTCAGGCGCACGATATTGCTGCCGACCAGTAGCTGCAGTTCCTTTCGCTCCCGAATTCGCTGCTCGCGCTCTCTCGAGTGGCCTTGGTGTTGTAGACGAACCCATAGCTTATTCATCTCGACGAAACTTGTAAGCACGAAGTTGATGGAATCGCTAATGTTGCCTTCAGGACCGTCACTCTCAGTAGTTGGCAGGTAGTCCCTCGCTTGGCCAGACAGGTAATATCGGAGGAAGAGACCACGGATGGGATGCTGAACGCCTCTGCTCATGTCCATCATGTCCTTCATGAGCTCCTTGACAGGCGCATCTTCGATGGCCATGTAGGCGGTTCCCACAGTAATCATAAGATACAATCGTGGAACGATGTTGCCTGCATACTGGACGAGCTCGTATAGGTCGGCCAGGTGGTTGACAGGGTGGTTTTCGCGAAGATGGACAGACAAGTATCGCAGGGCATCGAACACTGACATGTACAGCTCGTAGTATTGCTTGGGTCCAAGACTGCTTGTGCGAAGCTCAGAAACCAGAGTCGAGCTGCCAGAGTCAGCGGTTTGCCATTCAGGGGACCGAGCTATCTATCGCGGCCATTATATACATACCAGCACTTGAGCGCATCCATTAGCTTTCCAGGAGTATCGAGACATTTGCGCATAAGGGACGTCTGCTGTCGCACGGCAACGAGAGCATCTTCAAGCAGACGAGCCTGGTCCTCGGGGGGAGCTGGCGTGGCCATCTTGTCGGGTTATGACGGCGGGGTAGCTCGGAGTAGGTCAAGACAAGACAAACCCCTAGCAATTCACTAGAATGCGACTGTGATAGACGCAATGGTGAAGGAGATGGCAGCGGGAGACGGAGGATGCGCGGAGCTGTCGGGTTGTCGTCGATAGGTTGCGCCGCATACAAGGCGCAGAACGAACGGGAGCGATGACGATACGGGGGGAGGCTGAGATAATGGATTGGATGGGTTGAGGTGGGCCTAAGCTCCGCTGGAAGACAGCGGATAATGGCGCTGTACCAGTTCGTCTTTAGGCGGCAGGGGCTCTAGGTCCGTCCCAGCCACCGGAACGGACTCAGTTCTGGAAAAGGAAGATACCTTACCTTACACGGCGCAGGGACTCATCACGTGGTGTCAGGGAGCAAGTCGTTCCTGCGTCTGAGATTGTGGATGAAATATTTCCAATGATAACTGAAGATGTTCAACTCTATCAATTCACGTATCATGACCCAATTGCTTCATTCTATCGTTGGACGTTCTATCTTTTTCATGTTCAATTATGTTTCATCAACGAAATGTCCAAACTAACCAATGCCAATCATACTTAGTTATGGTTAAATAAACTTCAATAACTCCTTGCAGTGCAACATGATTCTCGACTGCGCCAGCTCCTCAACGCCTTACTTC
The DNA here is from genome assembly GCA_013186855.1 of Fusarium ramigenum. NCBI lineage: Eukaryota > Fungi > Ascomycota > Sordariomycetes > Hypocreales > Nectriaceae > Fusarium > Fusarium ramigenum. The sequence continues at coordinate 21,096 of JAAOAT010000934.1, read as the reverse complement.
ATATCCTCAATGCATCTTTCAGTTTTCCAAACTCGTCAGACATCCGTTCCTCTCACATTTTCTGGACCGGCCGAACACTCCAACACCACAATACTGTGGTTGTCCAACTCGCGCAGGAATCCCCAGATCATCGCGAAGAAAGTCCACCAACGACGTATCAATCGAAGATGAGAATGCGGCAAGGACCAGCATCATGTTCGACTTGGGATGAGGCAAGTTGTGAATATCAGCAATAATAACGACGTCCTTGATCGTTTTTATCGTCGCCAGTTCCCGTGCCCATTCCAAGCTTTCATGACGAGTTGTATATAGTAGCCGAAAGTCAGATACCGTCAAGCTCTGCGGGCCGTCCCATGGCCCTCGTGGCCGAGCGCCCTCAATGACAAGTGTCAACTTATCCAAGCTTTGCAAACTTCGCAGTGAACGACACACAGAAGACCAGTCATATGAATCTGGCTCCATCACATTTGTTGGACTGCGCTTGTAGAGGCTGATCTCCCGGACTAAGTCTCTAGTGCGTGGCGTCTTATCAGTGAGGAAAGGCACCAAGGCCTCAAGGTCTTCTCCAAAGTGGAAAGCATGCTTTGTGTACAGGTAATGAGAGGCTTCCTCTCGGATTTTCCTGTTGATCTGCATAACTGCAGTGTGCATCGATCGGCGGGGATGAGGGTCGGCGCAATATGTCGTTTTGTATGACTTCTTTGCGATAGTCCGCTCCATTATATGATATGCTGAACGTTGGGATTTCGAACGGCGCGCCTCGTATTCACGTTTCGATTGATTTCGAATTGAAATATCTTTGGTCCCGCCGTTATCGAGAAGATAGTCGTATATCAGCATGCGAATCTCGGGCGGGATTCGCAAGAGCATAGGTTCTTCTGCCATGATGGTTGAGTTGCGTAGCAATGTTTGAAAGAGGGTGGGAAGAGTGGAAGTGATTTTGCAATGCCTTTCAACTGAGGAATTCTTTTTGAACAACGCCGATGACTCGGTGATGTCGGTTTTGGTGATTGTGCTTGTCGATGGTGGTGTCGACGAGTCACTAACACGGTGACGGACAATGACGGATAACGCGAGGGGTCTCACGTCAGAAGCCGCTTCTTGCAATGCCGACAGAGATAACAAAGACAAGACGACGCTATCGTACAGCGGCAGCGCGACAACTACCTTATCTATGTCTGCAAACTGATGAGCAAATCGAAGGGGTCCGTCCATCAAGGTGCCCACTCTCCGGACCTTGACGACCCAACCTTGGGGCCAAGGTCGGCTTTGTCAAACCAATAAGTTCATAGGTACAAATCCAAGACCATTGAGCCAAATCTCAACGCAGATTCGAAGCGACTCAAGCCCGGTCATCTTGCCGTCGGTGTGGCAGCCTTCCCCGTCCTTGCTCTACGACCACCTCGTTTTCGTGGGGTAGTTCTTGATAAGGCAATCTGCTGTGTAGGACAAGGTGTCCCCCAACCATACTCATTGGTTCAACCGCTAGCTGAAGTTCAACTCCTTCAGCTTCTTGTACCTACTAGGTGCTACCAATTTTGAAGCCATTGACGATTCTTGCATAGAATTGCAGGATTTCAGCCATCCACTAACATAGAGAATGGAGTGTAAGACTCTTGAAATAAGAGGACGGTCCGTTGTCTTGCGGACTGTGGCCCCAAGAGATCGCATCGACCCCCACCACTAACACGCACGTATCACGGACCCAGAACTGTGAATGACGAGATTGAACTAAAAGAAGCACTTTTCTCAACCCTTTTACAAGCTGAATCGCGTACAAATGCAAGTCCAACAGAGGGACAGGTTCCAAGAAATACCAATACTTTACCGCCTTGTTGACGCATGCGACCTAACGTTTGTACCTGAGAGACGTTTCTTTGTCATTGAGTTCAGCTAGCCACAAGATTGTCCATAAAGAACGACAATGATCTCATAGTCACTAACTTAGACTATCAACTTCTTTGTGGTCATGCACTCGCCAATGAGCACGGCGATGTCATATTTCCCGAACATAATTCGCTCGACAATCTCGTCTAGGGAGCCACTTGACTGACACTGAGCTAGACGTGCTTGTATAATCTACAGTTCTTTGGAATACGTCGTGGTTCCAACCATAGAATCATGCACTGGGCTACAAGTCTCTCGTGCCGTTCTCTATTCTCGAGGCAGTTGCCCGACCATCTTCCGTCGATGTTGCACCGCGAACGATAACTTAAATTACCATGGAGCAAATACCGAGTCATGCAGGTTGGGCTAAGGATGCCGGCAAATGTACTTCTTGTTGCGACAATGGGCCATTGACTTGGCGAACCGAAAAAGTCCGTGATAGTCAGGATGGCCACTCTTGTTGGGGTGGGCCATCCCATGCAACTATTATAGCGCCATCTACTCCGTACATTGAAGATAACGATGAGGGTGCACATCCGTCAACACCTTCAGAGACCTTTGGAGGTTGATCCGGCCGACTTATCGGGCCTTGGGGCCCCCTGATTATCCCAGGGGCTCATTGTCAACTAGAGTCGAAAGTGATACGACGCTTGCGAGTTGCTGGGGTGTTTCTTGAGAATCTCATTCGAGATAATGAAGAAGTCAAGGTATAAATCGTCTTTTCTTCTAGAAGCTCACATAGAAGTTTCCGGGATTGCGATCCTTGCTAGCGTTACATATCTTAGGTCTTTGTTATCCGCTGAATCACCACATATGCGCTGCTGACATCTTAATACCTAAGCATACTTTTTGTTTTACACACGACCTTTCTCTTAGAACCATACAGTGCCCTTCTCTCAGGACTCATCTGAGCTTTCCGTATTCGAGGGGTCAATCATCTGAAATATGGCGAACCAGTTCTTTTTCCGCGACGCTTCTGCATCATTCAATGATGCTCAGTTCATCGCTGATGCAATGGACTCGACTATCCCCCATCTTGTTGCAGCGGGAAACGCTGGCCAATGGGGAACTGAGCCTCTTTCTAGAAAGGAATTATTCATGCAGAAAATGCATGATGCTGTCTCCAAGTCGCAGCAGTTCTGTAGAGCGGAAACTGGTGATCCAGAGAGAATATTCATCGCCGAGGTTGAAGACAAACAGACAGACTCTGAATCCACTGCAAACGGAAACCTTTCCCGTCGTGTGGACGAGAACGGAAAATCCTTCGTGTCTGTTGGCTTCGTCAAGATTGTTGAAGAACAGTTCGTGGGCTATCTGAAAGGGTCTGAGACTTTGAAAGTCGAGGTTGAACCTGCGTTGAATAAGGGCAAGTTTGTCTTCCTCCAATACCTCGTCACTGATCACCGAGTTGGTGATAGACGTCGCGGAGCTGGGGCTGCTCTCCTTCAGAAAGTCAAGGATTATACTCTTGAGCGTGGTTGGAAGACGATCTGGCTTGATTGCTGGGACGGGGGTAATGGGCAATTGGTGCAGTATGTTCCCAGAACAATACCCTCGACTCGGGCCATTTCTAATGATTACAGGTACTACGTTGATCAAGGATTCCAAATCATGGGGAGCTTTAGGGATGATGATGACGATGGATCTTCGTGGAATGGCAAACTTTTCCGCATGGACTTGCCCTAGAAACTGCTACCGAAGCAAGCGTCGTGTAGCCAATACTGCTATCTCTGTGTACATTCACTCCTCCAGAGGAGCTGTATCGGCGAAGCAGCCAAAAAAGGGGTCCCGCCCTCCAACGATTCCAGCCTCAACTGCCAATTTCCTCAACTCTTGATTCTCCTCCTTACTCAGCGTCACCTTTGCTGCTCCCACGTTCTCTTCGAGATACTTGATATTCTTCGTGCCAGGAATGACAAACATGTTGGGGCTCTGCTCCAAGATCCAGGCCAGGACGAGCTGTGAGGATGTAAAGCCCTTGTTCTTGGCCAACTCATTGAACTGGTCCACAATCTTCAAGTTCTTTTTGAAGTTGTCACCCTGGAACCGCGTCAGGTTTCTTCGGGTATCTGTCTCTTCGAAATCATCGACAGAGCGGAAACGACCCGTCAAGATACCACGACCAAGGGGTGAATAGGCAAACACAGCCACGTCTAGCTCTTCGCAAGCCTTGAGAAGGTTTGTTCCTGAAGGCCCTTCGATGTCGAGTGTCCAGGGGTTGTACTCGACTTGTACTGCTGAGATGGGATGGATGGCGTGGGCTCGGCGGAGAGTGGTAGACGAGATCTCTGAGAGGCCCAAGTACTTGACCTTTCCCTCACTATGTGTGTGTGTCCCGCTTAGCTTATTTCAGGCCGAAATGACTTACTCAACCAATTGCTTCATGGCTTCCACAGTCTTCTCAATAGGCACATCCTCTTTTGCACGATGCATGTAGTACAGATCAATGTGCTCAACACCAAGCCTCTTCAAGCTGCTCTCAATACTCTTCCTCACATGCTCAGGCGACGAATCAGTAACGATCCCTTTCTCACCCCCCTTCAGCCCAAATTTGGTCGCAAGAAAGATATCCTGACGCCGTTCGGGGTGAAGCTTGAACCATTTGCCTATGACATCTTCACTGTCGCCGTAGATGTCAGCTGTGTCCCAATTGGTACAGCCAAGTTCCCATGCACGGTCGAGGAGTTTGATGCGTTCTTCATCAGATCTGAAGATATTAGTGAGATTCAGCAATTGGAGATGTGATTCATACGTGGCTGCTCCGTATCCGACGCTGATTCCCATAAGACCAAGTCCAATAGATGGGATCTTGGGGCCATTCTTGGTGAGCTGTCGAAGAGGGAGTTGGGCTGGAGGAGCCATGATGTAGTCTAGTTATCAGAAATGGAGTTTGAGCAGTTGGGGGAGATGTTGGTTGGATGCAAGTCGCCTGGTGTTTAGTCTACCAAAGGGATATGTTCATAAAGACAGAGAAACTCTCTTCCTTTTATACATTTCCAACGCCTCCTCATCATTATGTTGACTCGTCCTATCCTAGTCCAGGTTACGACATTATTTCCCGTGTCCTTCTTTCATATTCGTTACATCAATGTATGGAACGGGGTTAGCTTTGCGCGGACATCTTCTCATCCCCACACTTGCGGCCGAAAGACTGCTTGTCTCCGAAACTTTAAAGCATCTTGCATGAATGACTAAGAACAGCCTCGGTCTCGGACAATATCTTGTTCACCGCGAGATTCGTATCAGTGTAAGTCAGCCAATCAACAGAAACAAAGTCAAAATGGAACAAATAATCTTGAATTCAGATCAAGGTATCAAAAACCACAAAAACGCTGTATTACACTAGTCCCTCTATTTCGTCTTGCGCCTCGCCTTGAACGTCTTGAGCGGATCCCGCTTCCTTGAGCCGACCTTAAATCCGCGACCCTTCTTACCCTTATGACCCTTGCGGTCTTTCCTGAGTCCCACAAAGCCAATGTCGTTTGTCAAGGCCTGTTTACCATCTTTGGGTAGGAGATAGTCTGGGATATGCTTCAGGTGAGCTTGTTGTCTAGCAGTTCGAAGTTCACCGTCGTGGCGGAGATGGGCGAGTTCCGTAGGGTTCTCCTCAAAATATCTGGACGATTAGTCTGAATACGGTGAATTATTATATATATGCTTACCGCTTCAGCTTCTCACTCTTCAAGAGCTCCTGTCGCAACTCTCTTGTTCGGGCCTCTCGGATAGCAACCTTGGTGACCGCACGTAGAGCATCGTTCATTCGGTACCGGAAAGGGTCCACTTGCTTCATGTTGAAGTTGTAAGGCTTCACCTCTTTTCCTCGTTTGGCCTGCTGCCTGATGATCTTGGCCATCACCTTTTCGTCATTCTCTGAAGTTGGTGTGGACGTAGGCATGTGCTTTCGGTATAGGTCCTTGGGGACGACGAACGACAGAGCCATACCAGTCTGTCCCGCTCGCGCTGTACGTCCTATTCTATGTGTGTAGGCTGATGCTGTTGTGGGGAGATCGAAGTTGATGACTGCGGAAACCTTCTTGAAATCGACACCTATAAGTGTTGTTAGTACAAGTCCGGTGCTTGGGTAACTCCCTGTCATATAAATGACAGCGCTGGGTAAGCATACCTCTTGATACACCGTACTCTTTATCAGCGCCCTTGGACTTCTTGGCCTTCTTCTTTGGTCGCTTTGCTTCCGTCTCCGCATCATCTCCGTCACCCTGCTTCTCGGCATCCTCAGTCTCGCCTTCAACAGGTTCCGCATCATCTCCCATCATCTCATTCTTCTCATCAGCGGCAATGATGATATCGTAAACGTGTTTGTTGAACTCCTCAACAACATGAACTCGTGAGTTCAGGGGAAGCTCGGAGTTCAAAATACAACTTCGAATACCGAACTGCTCAAAGAAGAGCTTGAGGCGGTAGCATCGGTCAATGTCGCTCACAAAGATAATACACTTGCCCTTGATCAACTTAAGCTTAAAGATGACATAGGCGAGAAGGAACTTTTCATCTTCACCACACCTGGTAATATGTTAGCAACTGGCCTCTTATATCTGAGTGTCAGTAAAACGTACTTGGCCACAAATTGGGTGATACCCTCGCCTTCAGCCTCCTTCTCCTTGAGATCCAACAATGTCGGGTCGCGTCGGAAGATCCCCTTGAGTGTGTCGACCTCATCTGTAAGAGTAGCACTCATCATCATGACCTGAACACCCTTGGGAACCGATCGTGACAAGTTCTCCAGGTCCTCACTGTAACCGTAGGAAAGAACAAGATCGGCTTCGTCCAAGATAAGATGTGTGAGTTTGTCGATTGAGAGTGCTGAAGAGTTGACATTGTGCCAGGCAGTCGCAGGGGTCGAGATGACGATGTCGGGGGAGTTTGAAAGAAGGGCGCGCTGCACGGCATTGGAGACCTTGTCGGTTAACTTGACTGTGCTGATATCCTTTGCGCAGAAGGAAGCAAATTGTTCGATGGCCTTGAAGACCTGGTCGGCAAGCTCGCGGGTCGGGACGAGGATTAGGGCGGTCGTGAAAGCTGTAGAGTCGGTCTAAGCACATTGCTGTTAGCAGGGTCTTCAAGGGTAGGATATCTCCAGGATCGGTCAGGGTGGCATACAGCTTTGCGCTTCAGAATGCTAGATAGCAAAGGCAGAACATAAGCTGCCGTCTTTCCAGAGCCACAGTCGGCCTTGGCCAGGACATCCTGTCCATTGAGAGCCAAGGGAATCGCCTTCCTCTGCACTAGAGTGGGCTTTGCAAACTTCTGCTGAGCGATAGCTTGTAGCAGTCTGGGATCGAGACCGAGGTCGACGAAGGAAGTTTCATCCTCTTGTTTCTGCGCAGGCTTCGTAGGCTTTTCAACTTCGGTAGTAGCAGGCTTTTCGTCAGCAACGACTTCTTCTGTTTGATCGCGCTTTCTTTTCGATAAGGACCCCATCATGAAAGTCGGTTGCTGTGTGGTGTTAATGTTGGTGTTGGTGAATGTCGAAGGAAGATGGCGATTCCTCAACTCCCCAGACATATTCTTTCGCTGCTGGGTAACTTTTCCTCCAAATTTACAGCGGGCTGAGGGGCAGCTACCCGGCAGACGGCTACTTGATTGGTTGGTTGGCTTTCAAGCTAGCGCTTTTAGGCTTAGCCTAGGAAGTTGAAGAAAATCGTTCAGAGTTCGAACTTTTTTTTCTTCTTATCGTGCTTATCAATACATGCACCTCGAAACTTTGTCACCTTATTTGGCTGGGAATAGCTTCACGTTACTGTTTCATTCATGCTCCTGAAGGTATCGAAATCCTACAAACTGTAGGCACATGACTCCAAAGCTCTAATCACTGGAACTCGTATTTTCTACTGGTTCCTTATCCCGAAGTCCTTGCACATGTAGGTACCAGCGACAGAGGCATTGACAACGTCAGCCAACATCATTACATATCAAAGTCGACTTCACTACGATCATATAGCAGAGAAAGACGGAGTCAGGCTTGATCATCAATAACAAGTATATTCATCATTCGCTCAGTTCATTATATCCCATATCCCAAAATTCCAGGCTAGCATATTCCCAAAGAAAACATCATCTATATCACAATTCTATCGGTTCTTTTTTGCTTTTGCTTTTGCTTTCATTCTCTTTTTACCACTTGATGACAGGGTTGGGGAAGTACTCGCTGATGAGCTCCATGTAGTAAGGTTTGAGTTTCTCAGCATCGGGCACACCGTCGCTCTTGGAGTACAAGTCATAGGGGTTGAAGGCATTGACAGCCTTGAGCATCTCATGGTCCTTGTCGCACATAAGGTGGCGGTAAGCTCCCTCGCGGTGCCAGGGGTAGAAGGAGTGGTAGCGGATCATGGCGAGAGCCTCGTCAGGGAGAGTGGACTGGTCCTTGACGACATGGTAGAGGTACTCGTCGTGACCCCATGAGAGCATGACATTGTCGAGACCACAGTTGGGAGAGTAGATACCGTACTTGGTGTTGAAGTCGGGGTTGGTAGCATCGGGGTTACCCTCGACAAAGGTCTCGGGGTAGATGATCTTGTCGGAGAAAGCACAGCCAACGGGAAATGTGTCGCCGACAACGTCCCACTGACCCTGAGTCTCAAGCTCGGGGAAGAAGAGCATAAGCTTGCCAAGGTCGTGGATGAGACCAGTCAACTGCATCCATCGAGGCTTTCCATCGCGGCGAATAGCCTCAGCAGACTGAAGAAGATGCTGGATCTGAGAGAGGGAAGTATCAGGGTCAGACTCATCAACAAGAGTGTTGAGCTTCTCCATGGCCTCCCAAATGGTCATCTCGGCACGAGGACGAGAGGCGTTGTAGAAGCGGTTGCGGGCAGCGAGGTTGTAGGCGACGGTCTGCTTGTGGTGCTGCTCGCGGTAGAAGTTCTTGACGCGGTCGGTGGCATCGGCGTATTGGCGGAAGGTGTTCTTGTCCTTCTCCTTGTCGAACTTGGATGTCTCGTCGTACTTGATCACGTTGACATCGTCGATCTTGTCAGAGAGAACCTCGAGGGCTTGGCCATCGTGGCTAGAGAAGTCGTCAACGACAGCGCTAGGGGCCATTGTGAATGTGAATGTGATGTGTGTAAGTGAAGTGATGGAGGTAGTATCAGGTAGGTTAGAGAGAAGAGTCTTGTATTGCCCTTGAAGATTCAGTTGTAGTTGAGAGTGTGAGAATGATGATGAGCTTGGAGGATTGAATCTCAAAAGACGTGAAAAGGATGGTCTTAAGTAGTTATTGATGTCAAAACCATCCTTCGTTACAAGTCAACCTCATATCGAGAAGTTTTCGCTTTGCCCGCCCGCGCACACCATCAACGGATCCTTTCCCCTTATTTTTTCCCCGCATAATCAAACTTGAAGTTGGGTACATGACCAATCTGCGTCATCTGAGTGGGTGTTTTTGCTCTACAATTCTCGTCAAGTTTTCGAGACTTGGTCGAGATCTGGAGAATGGTGGAACTCTACGGGCAGAGTTTCTAAGTCGAGAACGATATATCTGGTTAGATCCGCCGCAGAGACGCCACTGAGAACCCTGGCTTCTCGAATCTTTGATCGTAAGTGGTTAGCTCCGCCGGCTATAGCTTCTTTCGGCCGTCGAAGACACACCAAGGATAGCATCACGGCGGAGGCAGTGGAGATGTTGTCGACTTTTACCTCAAAATGCCACGTTAATTCATCTTGCTAATTTCTCTCTACGTCACGCGGGGGATTGACCGGGAAGATTGCCGGATCTCAAGACCCTTCGCAAACTCGGAGATTCTTGTTCAAAATGTTCTAGACGCAGCTACATATCGCTTAGATCTCTGGGGCTTCATCTTGCGTGGTAACATGGGGATTATTGCTGGACCCTGAACTGGACAAATACGGCAATACAGCCTCATGTGATCAATATCAGCAGATCTACTGATCTAGGAGTCGAGGTAGAGCACGTCAGGGCCACAATGTAGAAATTTGTCTCTGCAATAGAAGCTTTGAAGGCTGTGTAATACATCCACTATCCAACACCTATTATCACTATAGGATTACAGCTTACAGTGTTTCTTCCTCAAACTTCCCCATACGTGCGTCCTGGTCTAGATCCATCTTGAAGAGAGGGCAAGCTGAGCCGGTCCGGGGTTGAGTTTGGGGTTGACGAGTTGTTTCCAATATAGTCCATATTTAGATGTTCCCAAAATCGCTAAATTTCCCCGCGGCTTAACTTGTGTTATTCCAGGTATGGAAGTCTTGGGTCGTGCGTGGGAGATCAACTCAACATCGGAGTCTGGCTACTGGTTCCTCGCCCTCGTGGTAATTTTGTCCGACTGGGCTAAGAGTTTAAGCGTCATTCAGCATACGAGATCTTGGATTCCGCGCTAAAAATTACTGGTCCCTGAGTTTATTTGGTTAGTTCCGGAGAGCTCGATTTCGAGGGATTGCCTTTTCAAGTAAGACTCTCCGACCATTGGGTCATTGTGCAGCTGCGACGAATCGTTGATTAGGTATCAGCCGTATTCTTCTCTCTTGTCACCTGATTCAAACATTAGATATCGGACATCTTGACGAAATTCTGACTTATATCAGATCATTTCACAGAAACAATCCGAATGATTTATCCTCTTATTCATCTACTCCGAGACTCTATCGTGGGTGGAAAGACTTGAGTGTCGGGTTTGTGTTACTACACCTCTTATTAATCACCAAACCGATCACTTGTATCCTATATAACTCGCGCTTCAAATATCAATCTTTGATGACAAAACCCCTCTTTTTCGACAATGACTTCTAGCTGTCTATTGTGTCGTTCTTGCAAATCCTCATGCTAAGGTATCTAGCATCTGCCGTGGCTTAACCTACACTATTCTGTTTCAGTCGCCATATTATATTGTCAGCAATGCCTACTAGCTCACCACGAGGATCCTACTTTGCATAGAATTGAGGAATATAGTATCTCGTCTTATATGTAGAGCATATATTAAATATACAGGAAACATAGTATGTTTAAACAAATCTATGCGGGTTCAATTTCGCGCTAATCGTTAAAAGTGGAATGACTGCTAGATACATGTGGGAAAGTTATCGATCATATAAAGCAGTATGCTCGGTATGCACTCTTACTTAAACAGTAATTACTATTATTGAAGTCGTGATACCTTTGACGATATCTGATGACCTATATTCACAGAAAACTCTAAGCCAGTAGTGGAGAATGGCATTGAAAGGACCTGCTCAGGATCCATAGGAATAACACTCGTACGTGCCATTACTTGACATAGAAGTTAGTGAATTTATGAGAGGTACTTGAGTCATGTCTAGGTTCATATAAGGAAAGGCCCAATGGAAAGAGGTTCTATATATAGGTAAGGGAATATATAGTCTACCCACAAGGCTTAAACATACACGTCCTTGTGCCCTGAGACTACTAGGTACAACTGTGGATAACAATATTATTGTAGTTACCCTGTAGATAGACTTGGTATAACGGGTAAGTCGTCGTCAAGCGACGGGAAACTTGAATCTTAATTTCTGCATATCAAGTACTAGATGATACTGTAAATAAACAGCATAGTCTTCACAGGAAGAAGATTAAAGAACACACAAGGAAAAAGAAATCGAAACGCAGATCGAGCAGGCTGTTGGAAAGCTGTGCTGTACGTGTAAAGTAGCAAGGCTTGAAAGTGAAGCTGAGAAAACTTGATAAGACTTGAAAACAAACAACACCCAGCAAATATTCAAATAAAACCACATATATTACAAAGTTTCAAACGATGAATAGAAAAGACTGAGTAGAAGTGATAGACATCAAACCCTTCTGAAGATTGAGTTAATGGCCTTACAGGTTGAGACGCCTGCTCAGCCCAACCTTGCCAGAACACCATGTCCTCAAACAAAGTCAAATCCAAGTAAGATCCAGCGTATTTGGAACCAGTAGCAGTAAAAGATGAATGGAAAAACAGTCAATTTGTCCTCGTCCATTGAAATTGGCCTGATAACTAAATAATATCAATGAGTGACTGCCGAGAGCTTCAAGTTTGAAGAATGTGGGCATGCCTCGACCCCCCAACTTTTCAAGGAGAGCTTTTGAGCCCTTAGTAGCCGAAAGGGAATAAAAACGGGGGTTTAGAACTGTCTGATACCCTCCTCGGCATTTTACCACGTCTTGTCCCCTGCAAGAAACCACAGACGTTGGTGCTGCCCATCACATCCTTCTGCACATGACTCAGAAACAGGCTCGACCCGAGCCAGTCATGCAAGAAACAATCAATATGTTTGATGTTCAGCATGGATCAAGTCTATCACCGTTGTAGGCCATGCCTTTCAACAGGGAAGCAAGATGATGGCCACAGATATCCTTGTCTACAACATAAGCGTCGTTGGCAGGATGTCAAAGCGGAACGTAACCCACAACGCATGAAACATGGCTGTCTTCACCAAAGCATCGTTTTGATGCAAGACCCCGAAGTCGGCTATCGTCAACCGAGCTCGACAGGCCGGGATCCCGGCCGATATCTCGAGTCGCTCCAGACATCGGGGACGTCCGGGCCTCGGAAGCCACGATATCCACCACGGCAGTTGTGACTACAAGTTAAACTCTCAAGGTGACATCCAGGGCTCCTCATGCTCCGTGCAATGCTTTCCCGTGAAACTTTGATCGTCGTTAGAGTCGCAAGCAAGGGCTCGATCGATCGATGAAACTTCGGATGTTCAAGGAATCAACTGCAAGTTGCGAGTCAAGGGAGTGGGACTTGCCTGACGAGATAGTGTCATCTCAGATCGATTTGAGCCGGAGAAACTAATGCAGCATAATTCCTAAGTGACAAGTTTAATACCAGGGGTTTTTAGAGGCCCAAACGCCAAACACCAACTGTAAAATACCTTGAATCCCTGCAACGGTGATTGCTTCTCCGGCAGCACAGGCGCAGAGACACGAGAAATTATCAAAATCTAAAGCTCGAAGATAAGGCTGCACTTGAAACAGCACGAAAGTGTCTAAGCGTAAGGACCGGTCGTTTCGTGCCCAATACTGTCTCGCACCTGGAAATAGCAACAGAAACAGTAGTAAAAGACCGGTTGGAGGCCCAGGGTCCTTGTTGCTGATCGTGGTAAATGAAATTCTCTATACGGTTGGTCCAGCCTCGGAAACTCGGATAGCATTCCATACCCTGTCAATGGCAGCAGTGACATTTCCGTTTAGTGATTATGTACTACAGAGTACATTGTAGCAGGCAAGCATCCGTGCATGTAGATCATCAAGGTTAAGCTTCTTGTCGAGATTCTTGAGCCTCTCTGCCTCTGACCAAGAGCCCGAGAGTATGCTTGTACCCTTGACTTCCTTGATATGTAACTGGGGTCCAACCGGGTACTGCGCCCGTCGAGGTTATGATTCGTCGGTCCGGGATAAATCATATTGGTGCAACACATCGGTGATCATCAAGGCGCTTCATTCTGACTGTCTTGATACTATGGGAGATGGGGCCTCTCCTCTCCCAACAGGTCCTGAAATTCACTCAGTTACTAAGCGACAATGGCCACTGGACGGCCTAAATTATCTCTTTTTGAATATCTGCATATTCAGCCGTGGATCCGATATGTCACTCTGTCTGATGCGTTGCAATTGCACCAACCAGAGACTTGACTGGTGACACAAGCCGCGGCGACTCACTACGGCTAGATTCAAGAAAGCCTGGCTTGGCGATCAAGATAAAACTCATCGCGAAGAACTCCCTCTTCCATAAAACTGGTGTGGGGAGGACTTTGCGCTTTGACTATCGAGGTCCACTTGTTGGTATGTCGTTGAGTTATATCCGTGTTTGTTTCACCCATGAGATGGGAATAATCTGTTCTTTAGCGTAACTGCCGAGTAAAACGGCCGTTACTGAATGTGAAAATCAGGCCATACATGTTGTACCCTGGATAGTGGATGCATTCAGGCGCTTAGACGTGATCCAGAATAAACGCCTCAAGGAAAACTGCATCCGACGATGCCCTGAGTGCCTGACCTGGCCTGGGTCATCTGCTATGTATCAAGGGCATTAAGCTTGATGCCGCCTGGCCACTTTTGGCTTGGCCATCTTCACTAATCGGACTATCTGAAAATGGCCCAGATCTGGATCTCACCAGTTTAGTAGTTGGACTCTTCAAATTGCCTAATACAGACAGATCTGCTAAGGAGATCGTGAACAAAGATCATCGCTGGAATGTGTGTGATTGACAGTGACATTTGCTACGGATAGCGAGATACAAGATAACAGTCAACATGCTAGACTTTTGCATGCTGGCTAGCAACGGGGGGAAGACGGTTCTTGGGGTGTGATTGTGCCAGGAAGACACTTTCCATACGTAAGTAGTAGTCTGCTGCGACTAATAAGAATCACATGCGCAAGGCGCAGCCACTTGCTATCGTATCTATGTGATCGAGTACTCCGTACCCAAAGAGCCTTTGGGGCGGAGTTCACGTAACGGTTTGTTGACAAGGGCTGGCCGGGTAGCGCAGATCAGTAGGTTTAACCATTTTTGGAGGGGAATCGTTGTTGCGATGTTGGAGTACCTTTGGCTAGAGTCTGAGCATCCCACTTTGCAAGCAACTTCCTTGCAAAACTGCCTTGGAACATCCATATTCGTAGAGGGCCGACGAGGACACTACTTTGCTTATCCATCAGTTAGCCTGCATGCGTAGTGTTGCCCGAGGATGGGCTGAGCCCGTACCCAAAACAACGAGCAGGCCAACAAGATGGTTGGTGATCAGATCAAGCCTCTCATCGGCCTGGGGCACGAGCTGCATGTGCATCTAACAGTGCAGACTCTAGCCTCTCGTTAATAATCGATTTCCTGATGGTGTGATGTCAAAGGCATCGAGTCCACGCAAGAGATGACAGGTGCCATTTTCCTCCCCAGGGCACAGTGGTTAGCACAACAATCGCCAGCCCATCAAAACCTTGTCGAGGAGGGGTTATCGTTGCGCCAATCCCCTGTCCGTAGAGACAGCCAGGTACCACCCTCCTCAGGAACGTCTCGAACTGTGGATGGCACAATGGGAGAGAATTTCGAGGTCCACACCCTGTCTGCCTCGAGCACGAGATCCGTGCGCACACCCAGAAGTCTATGTAAGTCTTGTTGTCTCTCTCCGCACTCTCGGGAATATCCATCTGAGATAACTCAACGCTCCTTAATAGACTAGGGTCTTGATCAATCCACAAAGCCTAGCTCGAAATTCATACATAGAAAGAGAGGACACGTCTTCTCTAGCAGATGCATGCTGACCGGACACAACTGCGGAGATGTAA
The DNA here is from genome assembly GCA_013186855.1 of Fusarium ramigenum. Lineage (NCBI taxonomy): Eukaryota > Fungi > Ascomycota > Sordariomycetes > Hypocreales > Nectriaceae > Fusarium > Fusarium ramigenum. Next base: position 5,950 of record JAAOAT010000934.1, on the reverse strand, counting down.
TGATCGGAGGAGCCCTTGGGATGGCAGCATGGTAAGAAATCGCCAATGCCTGCAGAAGAGGCTACAAGAAAAGCCCCCTCACCTGAAGAATTAGTCACAGTATTGCCCTTATGATGAACGCTTTACCAGCTCCCTAGGGACCTTGAGGAGTTCTCCCGGCCGGGAAACTCGGACCCGCCAGTTAACCCATACCAGCCCTACGGAGAATAACCATACAACGGGATGTTGCAATAATGATAGGAATGATCTTGGCTTTGAACCAGTTCCAGTCCGGCCCCCTGGAACTGTTCCTAGGTGCAATCCAGGGTCGGTTTCATGTCCAGAACAGCCACATAGCGTGGATGCCACGGACGTTGTTGTGCACAGGCGATGGGCTCTTGAACTTTGTCTTCTCCAAGAGTTGCAGACTACTGTAGGTTTAACTAAACCGTTGTCGATTGCCTCTCCGATGCGTTGCGGATCATTTCCCCGCCAACTCAGCCTACTTAGCTTGACGATGCATTCTGGAGCGGGGCTGGGGAGCAGGAGCTTATGCCCGACAGTGGCAGAGTCGCAGAGCAAAAATATAGTGCAGTATTCGTAGGTAGCTGATGGAGGGGATCGCTGAAGCGGCATCACATAGCCGTATCCTCTCGCCAGTCCCAGTGTAAAATTGGCTCGATGGTGGTTGCTAGCCAAGCGAAGGGATTGACGCTCTTGGCTTAGTTTGCCATGATTAGCTGAGACTAAAGTGTAATTAGCGGCTCTTCAACCTTGGGTTGCTAGTCAACTCTCTCCATCGGCGCCCTCCGATCCCAGTTGGTGATGTTCTGAAGAAAGATTTCTCTCCACTTGCGGAGCAAAACGACATCCATGCTGGGGCGATGAAAGAAAACTCAGTACTTCTATCCTGGATGACGAAAATATCAAGGTAACTCTAGCCTTAGCTTAGAGGGCTTTTACTGATTTCATATTAGCATCCTCTCCTGAAGTCTCGAGTTTTCTTACTCCCTGAGGGCAATCCCCCATAAAATATCTGTTTATTCCCGAAAGAGGATAGAAATCTTTGCGGGCGCCTGTCGATCCCGGAACACCAAGTGGGCTTCGAGCCAGGAGCCCGGTTAGCTTAATTATCATGTATGAATGCTTCATCTCAGTGCAAAGTACTTACCACGAAGGTCTGGCATTGCATATCCTTCGAACAGTAGCGCAGGAAAGAGAAACCAAGGCACAAGGAGACCATTTCGAGGAGAACTTCGTTCCTTCGATGGGGAAAGCTTGATGATGTTGCACTCGCTTACTTCGTATAAGATGGGTGTGGTCAGCCCATCTTAACTTGTGGCTACCTGAAATGCAAGAGCCACCAGAGAACGAACGAGTTGCATCTTAATCTTCATCACTCGCTCATTCTCGAGACCTGACATCTTTCTCTTGTGTGTTCCATTCCTGTATGTAAGGTCCTGCCGCCACGTATCAAGGTACCGATTGTCCGAGCTTCAAAACCTCGTAAGGCGTGAAGATAGCCATTGGACGCTTTGTCGGTAAAGTGAAACGGGGCTCGAGGGGCTGTAGCAGAGGTTCAACGGTCACAGAGCTTCCAGGAACTCGGCAAACCTTGAATCCTGTGGCTCACTGAGGACGCGAGGTCTCGACTCAAAAGCGCCAAAAGCGCCACCAACGATCATCCTTGATCCTCGTTATGCATGCACCTTGCTGCTAGACGGACGGTGGCGCCAGAGCCGTACTGAACTGTCCAAACACATTCATGATCGATTGGGAAGCGAGCTTATCGAAATCCAGGATCACTAGCCACCCATAAATCTGGCATCGAGGCTCCAACGTACGAAGCAGTCAGTTATCAGGATCGGCAGTACTGAGTACAGCCCTTGAAGACACACCCAAGCAACGGCAGTTGCTTCAGGGACCGAATTGTGCTGTCGATTGGTATCCGATCCTTTATACGCCCGCACCTGGTAGACATTCGACTGCAATGCTATCGTAGGCCCCATCAGCTTGACGATAACCAACCCCGCAGAGCAGATGCTTCATCAAGTCTCACATCAATTGCTGTGCATAACTGAGCCACAGGCTTATTCTGCGCCATGCCGAACATGTCTTAACTTACCTAGAATCTGATCCCTTAGTTCATCGCTGCCGTCGGAAAGCTTGTTGATCATCTCACCCACTGGTTCGTTGCTGAGGATGAACTAAAAAGATATGTTCATATCCTGCTAGCATTCAAGTTCTTGATCAGTTTCGCCCGAGCTTAGTACCTTGTCTAGCCCCAAAGTTCGCCCATCTCGGATGCAGGAAGACATGGGCCGGGCCTGTGGTCCATGGAGCTTGCCAAGGATCAAGCTTTCTTTCCGATACAGTGTTGCTTTCGTTCATGAGTCTTCGGCCGAGTTGTTGTGACTTAACAAGCAGGCCGCTTGGGCTCGGCCGCTGTCGGCTTGCTATGCAATGCAACATCCTTCGACCATCGCAATAAAAGTATTGCATAAGCAGCGATCGTCTTTTAGGCCTGTTGGCGTGATTGAGTCTAGATTAATCATGCCCAGCAATTGGCTTACGACGTTGGTGCTGGGCCGCCGCTTCTTTAAACTGAGGTTAGAACAACCCTCGGAATTCACCGTTTCCTCTCAGTTTGATAAGTCACACCAGATCAAGGAGAGGTATTGTCACATCGAGACTTAAACCTCTGATGTTCACCCTTTCATCTTGAATTGGGTTTACCAGGTTCATAATATGCAGATGATGTGGCTTCTGATGGCGGCCGAAACTATTGAGACCTGGCCAAGTCTCGTCTGAAGGAAATACTAGCATCTCTTCCAGGAGTATGGGAATTCAAACGCCACCGTGCCTGCTTCCAGGTACAACGGTTTGCACACTTCCGTACTTAGTTCGAAGCCCACTCAATTCAGGACGAAACGAGACGGATGGCGGAGTCGTAGGCAGATAGGCAGATCACAACCTGTGTCCCCCGTTAGCCTTGAGACTTGATTGACGTGTTATTACGCAAAGGCATCCAAGTCAATGCACATTCTCCGGGCCTGTAGGAAGCTGGTGCAGACTCGGCATCTCTGAGGAGGGGACTAAGATTATCAACCGAGAGGAGTCCGGACCAATAAGATGGAAGATATTGCTGGCCCCAGCATGCCGCAGAAGCAATGGCAGGCGTTGTCTAAAGCTCTCCCACTTTGATCGAAAGTCTATTTTCCCCTCACGGCCTTGCCTGGATCATGCCGTCCTCTGGTTGAGCACTAATCAGGTGTGCTGATATAATGTGGCTGCACTGGGGTGAGAGCTGCCGTGCATATTTGATGGGCCTGGTTCCCTGGATGAGTGTTGAGTACAACGTACTGTTTCGTAAGACCTAGAGTAAAGACGTTCGGATCATACCTATCATATATTGAGTGAACCCCCCGTCTTTCAGTCGCTATTCGCTTGGTCCCCTCCTCTTTGATCTCTTTATGTCAATACGGAAAACAAAGCATTGTTCTTTGCCTTGCTGTATTAGCAGCTATATCCAATTGACCAAAGACTGACCTACCATCCAACTCTTATTTCGACCTTTGGCGCTTCTATCTTTGCCGAGCAATCCGATATAAGAATCTACTGCAATCTGTTCGACCGGACAGACTACAAGACTCCAATGGCTGCCTTTATACACTCTTACCCTCACCACATGGAAGCTCCTTTTGGAAATCCCATGAACATCATGACCGCAACCCCATCGCCAGGGTGTTATATGACCCCTTCCCCATATTATACTAGAACACCATCGCCCACAAGTCGAGGAAACATGGGATACCAGCCTGCCCCTGCACAAGTTCAAGACCCTTCCTTCTTTGAAGAGGCCATAGGTAGTTCTCACCCACAAGAGCTGGCACTCAGCTTCATGCAAGCACCATTTCAGTATAACCCAGCATCCAATGCTCCTAGTGGCCTTCCTCCTTTTTTGGCTACATTACCAAGTAGCGAGGTCGAGCAAAGGCCTACCCGCCGGGCTCGAAACCGAAAACATTCCCAGTTAAGCATCATCACCCCTAAAGAAGATAGTGGCATAGTGGCTGTGCCCAGTTCCCCAAAGCAGAAGAAGCGAGGCCGCAAGCCTAAAGGAGGAACAAAGGAGTCGGGGAAGTTTTATCAGGAGATTGAGCTTGATGAGGACGACCTTCCCAAGGACCCTCGACGTCGACGTATTCTTGAACGCAACAGGATAGCCGCGACCAAGTGTCGTCTTCGGAAGCGAGACGAAGCATCTGCCCTGGCATCCCAGGAACAAGCCATGGAAGACCAGAACCGATATCTTTCCTCCTGCTTCGACTCATTGACAGCTGAGATATATCATCTGAAAACGCAACTGTTGCAACACACAGACTGCAACTGTATACTGATTCAGAAATATATCGCCAATGAAGCCAAGAAGACAGTTGATGGACTGCTTTCTTGCTCATCGGCCTTCCAGCCCGATAATGATCCCATGAGCCCCTATCGTCGAGGCTCATGCAATAGCGGCACCAGTCCCACGGAATCTCTAAGTGTGCCAACTCCAGAGTTTGAAGGAGTCTCACCAGCGTGGTCACAGCCTTTCCAGACAGGCCATGCTTCGTCATCAGAGGTTGGGGAGGAAATCTTCGAGATGCCAATGAACCCTTACAGCAAAGGGTCAATGCAGATGCAGAGTCAACCACTCACCAGCATGGCATCACTGCATCATCCCGAATCCGAGGTATATGCCGGCATGGGGCCTCCACCCAACCCCGTTGATGGTATCAGTTGGAATCCTTCGTGGGGATTTTAGTGACGAGGCTATCTATAATCCTGTACCGCCGCCTCGGGTATCGCGATCATGTAGCTTGATTGAAGTTTTCGGAAGCGGACGGAGGCAAAAGCTATTCTGTATATACGATCATGGGTGAAGGCGTTTTGGCTTGTGAGGGACATGTTGTGAGCGTTCTGTATCAAGGGAGGTTAGCCAGTGTCTTTTTATATTATCCAGCAATCCAGAAGTTAAGATCAACTGGTTTTCCAATGGAATGCAAAGAGGGGCGAGCTCTTACCAGCTGAACCAGCTAGCTGTGATCTGCTCGTCGTGCTTATCCTCTTGTATTTTCAAAGCTCAATGACATAAGACACTCACCCTCCTTCAGTGGACATCGTTATAGTATGCTCATTGCTTGCTGAACTCATGTTAAATGAAGCAGTGATGCAGAGGTGTCCAACTAAATTCTGGGCTTCGTTGGATCTTTCACAGATTAGAACATTGCGAGCGTGTCAAATGCCTAAATGCGAGGTGGATCGCCGTTGTTCCAGATCGAAGAGTGTGGGGTGATCCAGATCTCATGTTTCCCCTGCAGCTAATCGAACGTCTGCATTAGAGCATGCCGAATGTGGTGATGGCATCGGAGTGACCCACTAGGTTGATGGGCCAAATTCTCAATCGCCATCGCGAGCCTGCACGTCACGGTATTGAATGAGGTGATTCGTGTCAATGGTTGGAGAGCAGGGTTGAAGAAACTGGGCTGATGTAAAATGCTCAACGCCATGTTTAACTAAGTCGGATGAAAACAAAATGAAATCCTTGCCCACCGGATTTCTACCACCGGGGCACCTGAAATGACGAACGGACTTTCAGTGATCAGTATTGCCTGCATGTAGTCGCAGAACGGTTGATGGCAGTGTTGTGATTTCAGTCCCATCGGTTTTGATCTGGCCTGACTCCACACAGACAAAGCATAGTTCAATACTTGAGGTCTGGTAGTGTAATCGCATAGCTCCGAAGAAAGCTAAGATGTTGCAACAGTGATGTCGCTAGATGAAAAAGCACAACAGCGTTTGAGCTCGAGTCCGGCGGTATGAATTGGTAGGACGTTATAGAGAAGTCCGCAGAGATAGAACCAAGTTTGTTGTAGCATTCTGAGTTCGGGTTGAGCCTCAGCTAGGACTGGGGCTGGGGCTGGGGCTG